>JBAFTB010000008.1:4417714-4434092 GCA_037177355.1 Melanotaenia trifasciata | reverse complement strand
AATAATAATAATAATAATAATAATAATAATAATAATAATAATAATAATAATAATAATAATAATAATAATAATCACAATTGGAAAATTTAAACTTACAAAACTTTTTTATAGTTTTATTTTAATTTTTATGTAAGTTGAACAACAACAACCTATTTATCTTCATTATTTCATCTATTGTGTTGCTGAAAAGAGGTGAAAAATGTCCATTCTAATTCTTGGAGTTGTCTTTTGTCACCAACACTCCACAACCTAAAACACATTGTTCATTATTTCACTGTGACAATAGAAGCAGGAAAAAAGAATGATGTTATTATACACCTTTTCCCATATAGAAAAACAACAAATGTAAATCAGGTGGATTCAAAGGTTTTACATTAGACGCAGGTTGTCTCTGGCTCCACGTCTTCTCTGTTTGCTGGATGGATGCTGAGGTGTCCACTTGCATCTGAGCCTGACTGAAAATAAAATTAGAGGTCTGAATCTGATCCAGGAGAAAGCCCAGAGGTCATCAGTGACCAGTTGGCTTCACAGCCTGTCAAAATGACCATTTATTGCTGAGCTGCTTTTCCTGTAAAAAGAGAAGGACAGATTCAAGATGAAGTTCTGATTCTAAGTTAAAGGAAGAACTAAAAGGATTGTGTTGATTGAACGTTCAGGGCTGAAGAACACACAACCAGTTTAACTGCATGAATGATTTCTCTATAATAAGGAACGTCCTGCAAACTAACTGGTGCTTCAAGAGAGAAAACAGTACTGCTGAAAAATGAAAATTTAGCCCTTTTCCCTCATCTCCCTCCTTGTGATTCATGAACCATGAGGTGGAGATTAAATGTGTTTGGCGTTTTGCGTGTGCACCTTTAGCTCTGATCATTGACCCCCATCCGGACTCGTGGGGCGCCCGTCCGTTCAGGGATTATTAATTCCAACCCACTTCATGAATGAGGAGATTTCCTGCGTTCATTGAGAATAATGAGCAATATTCGATTCATGAGCTGAATTTCAATCCGTTTCCTCTGAATGGAATTAACCCCACACCATGTCCCACATCGTTTGAATAGCTCTCCGCCTGATAATCGCTAATCTGGAGATCCAGCATGATACGGCTCTCCTCCTCCTCCTCCTGCAGGTCCATCCATATTTTATAGAGATCAGTGGGGCGGTGGCTGTATCTGTAGCTCTGCTCAGGGTGATTTATCATTGTTAAGGCCGCTGTCTGATGGCTTCTCCTCCAGGGTCACGCTGATCCCTGTTCGCCTCACACCTCCTCAACAACGGAGCCAGCCCCACGTAATTAAGCCCCTAGAAACCACTGGAAAAAAAAAATGTGAAGAAAAAGGAGGGACAGAGAGAGGGAGGCAGGGAAAAGGAGGAATATGTCAAGAGATGGACAGAAGAAGGTCACAAAGGCCATGAGTGCTCAGCCTGTGAAGGCTTTTACTGCAGTTATAGGAAAGGAAATTATGTTAATCATGTATTTTGAACTTAAATATAATTTCTATGTAATGTTCAGAAATAATACATTATATGAAACAAATAAAACCTATTTTGTGGTTTAGTTCAAAGCAGGAAAACAAATATTATAAGTCTGTTTTGATGCTGGAATCACATGGAAAACAAAGAAAAATGCAGTAATGTAAACAACCAATGCACTGTAAGTAAAACAGGATACATGAGTCCAACTGTGACTACATTACTTAAATGACCCAAGTAACACTGCTAGGCACCAGGCTCAGGAGGTCCAGGGTCCCTGGTCCAGAGTCTCTCAACATTTGGTGTGAAAATATACAGATTATTCCTAAAATGACAGTATACAAGTTCCACAAAGCCATCTGCAAACATGAAGTCTGTGTGTGAAACCAGCCTTTCCCAAACTGGGGTCCCAAGCTTGGGAACCACTGCATCAGACCCAGCATTTATAAGATGATAGCATTTCTCCCTCATGATGAAATTTCCTGTTGAAACAACCACAGAGACCCAAAACGAGAACAGAGAGGAATCTTGAATTTTTCATTTACTTTGTAAATTCACTGGAGAAATGAACATCTTTAATGTTTAACATCATGTATTCCTCAGAATGTTTTCATTCATACTAAAGTTAAACGTAAAACTAATTTCTAAAAGATGACCTTCATTTTATTTACTGTCTGACAGCTTTTCTTTGATTAGGCAAATTAGCATTTGGCCATGACAACGCTAATCCAACACATTTGTGAATCAAGCTGAAGTGACTCAGCACCCGGATCTCAGGAACGTAGGAACATTTCGACGTCTTTTAACATCTTATCTTTGCACTTTTCAACAGCTCAACAGAACCAACCAATCTCAACTAAACTGTAATCTGATGCTAACCTCAGATATTTCTATTGCTATCTGAAAGCAAAAAGAAATAGTGACAGAATCTTGAAACAAGTTTTCCATGAACTCAAACTCAAACTCAGCGTTCAGACAATCATGTCAACAGTTTCATGCTTGTCCCATGAAATGCCACAACAGTGTTCATATAATTATCTTCACGAAAAAAACAGAACAAAAACTAAAATCAAGATGGCGTATGTGTGCTAATATGTGGACTTAGAGATTAAATTTCCATGGCTGACTCAGCTGTTAGTTGCTGTAGCTAACGAGCTAAAATTAGATTAGAACATTTGTCAGTTCATGCTGAGCAACTTCTTTATAGACTGAATGAATGATTCGTTGATTGATTTTGTTGTTTAAATGTACTTACCAAAGTAAAATAATTGAAGTTAACTTCGGAGCTAACATCATTCAACATGTTAACATGTTAATAATAATAATAATAATAATAATAATCATCGTCATCACTCAGCCTAAACCAAATGAAACAAGAGATGTTGTTCCTCCTCAGTGTTGTGTGCTACATGGATACCGAGCTTTAACATGTTCACAGCAAAATACACACCTACACAAGAACTATGGGAAGTTTTCAGAAATGACTCAGTGGGTTTAATCAACTCAGTACTGACAAGGAGGAAGAGGAGGAAGCACCTCCTTTTGGGCTCAGTGTTAATGGTGAAACCCCCTCAGACTAAAACCTGGTCTGAACCTCTCTCTCAAATCAGTCTGAATTAACTGCAGTGTGTGTTAATTTCTGGACAAGAGTAGAGCTCTGCCACGGAGGAATCCTACAGAAACACCGAGTTCTACTCGAACCAGATTACTGAGGGAAATGAAGTTGGCTGCATCACTTATCAGCACATAGAGTGACTCACTTACACTTAAGTATAAAATCAGGCTGCAGCTGATTTTACAGCAAGCATGTAAAACACACACACAGACAGACCTACAACACTGATCATGGATCAATAACAGAAACACAGCTCACAGTTACTGGAGACTGAGGAACCAGAAGAACAGGACTTTCAGTTGTTTTTTAGATTATTAAAAAAACAAACAAACAGGGCTGGACGGTGGTGTGGTGGTCAGCACCGCAGCCTCACAGCAAGAAGGTCGCTAGTTCAAATCTCGGCTGGGGGGAGGTTCGAACCTTGAGGGCGGTGACTTTTCTGTGTGGAGTTTGCATGTTGTCCCCATGTATGCGTGGGTTCTCTCCGGGTACTCCGGCTTCCTCCCACCATCCAAAGACATGCATGTTAGGTTAACTGATGACTCTAAATTCTCCCTAGGAGTGTGTGTGCGAGTGTGAACGGTTGTTTGTCCCCTATGTGTTGGCCCTGCGATGGACTGGTGACCTGTCCAGGGTGTACCTGCCTCTCACCTGTTAATGCTGGGATAGGCTCCAGTTTACCCACAATTCATGGAATGAGCAGTACAGCGAATGAATGAAAGATTGTTTTTTTTTTCTGTTGTTTTGTCACTTTGAGATAGTTGAGAGAAATTTATCAGATTTGTTTCGCAGGTTTTTCATGTCTTAAATATTTTACACACAGTTTACACAAACATTTTGTACATTTTTAGTCAAATATTATTGTACAGTATTTGTACAATTGTGGATATTAGGCTAATTTTATCTTTATTTTATCTAAATGCTATTTTTTTTTAAGATTTCATATTAGATTTGATATATTTTCCATTTGTATTAATTTCCCAATTTACCTTTCTGAGCATGTTTTCAGATAGCTTTTTTTTCTTTATCAGAGTTCTGACTAGAATTTATCTTCAATGTTTTTTTAAAGAAATTAAATATATGTAAAATTTTCTTAGAATAAAAAATAAGTCATATTTTTATACATTTTCAGTGTTATTTGAATATTTTGAGATAATTTTTTAAATATTTTTATACTTTCCTGTTATGTGTATTGTTTCCACTTTGGGATTTTATAGTTTTATTTTATCATCAAATTTCCATTAAGGGTGCAATTATAAAATATAAACATACAGGGATCATATGAAGTGTAACTTCTCAACGACTTAATAAACTGAAGGATTTTTAAAATAAATCGATGCATTAAGCAGTCCTGTAAAACTCGAGTAACCATGCAGCATCTCAGTATATTTTATAAAGAAAAATAAATAAAAGTTGATATAAACAGCAGATGGAGCGACTTGATTGGCTCTCTAAACATCTGCAGCTCGTCCTCTTTCAGCCGCTCATTAACCGAATGGTTTCAGCATCCTCGAGTTATTGGCCTGAAGTAAATTATCCAATCAGCAGCCTCGATCTCAGAGCTGTTTTATATGTCCACTTATATCCTCCCCCATCCCCATTCTCTGTCACGACCCCATCCATCTACCTCCATCTGAAGGGAAACACCCAGAGACCCTCTTCATGCTCCTCCTCCTTTCCCATCTCTCCTCCATCTTTTTCTCCCATTTCTCCTCTTCATCCCCCCCTCCTCTCCCTCTCTCGGAGGTGTGGGTCAGTGATAAGAGATGATGATGATAACTGGGAGCCAGTGCATTATCGTATCGATCGGGTCAGGCCTTTCAGCGCCGCTAAAGCGCCCGGCGCTCTGATTGCCGGCACTCGCTCTGACAGGAATCCGATGGCGCTGTCTGTGTGTGTGTGTGTGTGTTAATGTGTGTCTGTGAAGGGTGTGGCTCAGCGGACGATGGTGTGTGATGGTGTGGTGTAGCAGTGAGGAGGCAATTAGCCGCTCTGACAGCAGATCCAGGAGCAGCAGGAGAGACTGAAACTGAATCTGATGCATAAAAAACAAACAAGAAAAAAACAGGTTAGGCAGAGCAGGAAATCTACAGGAAAGAAAATAAGAAAACAAAGTAAGAAATAATAAAGACAAAAATTAGGAGGAAATAAAGTCTTTCATCTTTGTTAAAAGGCAACAGAGGTAAAGAAGGAAATAGAAAGAAGGGGAGGGAAGGAGGGACTTATGAATGCAGCCACTTAAAACTGGAGATCTCAGCCATTGAGCAGTTTCCCTTCAGTTTCCAGCACATTCCTATAGACACTAGCTGCTTGATTTCCAGTTACTTCTCTGTCTTTATTCAGCTATCATTCACTTTCTAACTTCAGGGTAACTTCTACTGACAATTAGTTGATAGGAGCAGAGTAGAAAAGTAAGTAAAGGAGGAATTAGAAAAGAAAAAAAGCCTGAGAAAAATATGACCCAACTTCAGGATACAGTTCCAGGGATTAATGCCTTCCATCATCCCAACCTGCCTCCTAATCACCCTTTTTTTGTCCCAGTGAGGAGTGCATGAAAATGTCATCAGTGGCTTGATGGGCTCCGTATCACAATGAAGAACTATGGAGACATAATATAGAGTACCTGGTACTGGACAATCTTTTCAAGCCTTTACCTAAAAACAGCAATCTGGTTGAAACTGGATGGAAACAGAATAGACACAGACTGGAAAAAGACTGGAACCTGGATGAAAACTGACTTGAAACTGAATGAAAACTGACTAGAAACTGAACGGAAACGGACTAGAACCTGGATGGAAATTGAATAGAAGCGGACTGGAAAAACTGGAATGAAAACTGACTAGATAAAGACTGGAAACTAACAGGG
This sequence comes from Melanotaenia trifasciata, assembly GCA_037177355.1. NCBI lineage: Eukaryota > Metazoa > Chordata > Actinopteri > Atheriniformes > Melanotaeniidae > Melanotaenia > Melanotaenia trifasciata. Next base: position 4,428,141 of record JBAFTB010000008.1, on the reverse strand, counting down.
AACAGGCTGGAAACTGAAGATAAATCTGGTCTTTGGCTGAGACCTGCAGTTCTAAGTGACTCCCTCCTTCCTTCCTCTGCTTCTTATTTCCTTCTTTTCTGGTTGGACCAGGTAGTGAATGAATCAGTCCTCCAGATATTTTAAATAGATGAAAACACCAGAAAGAACAAGGAGGGAAATTAAATGATGACTGGAAATTAGAAAAGATGGATGGAAAAAAAAGTTAAACTCTGAGCTCCTCAGGTGAGAATATTTTCTAGTTTATGAACTTTCTTTAATTAAAGAAAAAACAAAACAAAAAACATGAAAACAAAAACGTTTTGAATTAAAAAGTATTTCATGGGTGGGAAAAATTTAGTCCACCGATCGATCAGTCTGGAATAAGAAGAATAAAAACAACTCTGCTTTTCTGTTTACTTCTCTCTGACAACTTCGATCCATCGATGCATGTAATGATGTGGAGAAAACCTGAGAGAGTGTGGCACCCTAGTCTGATGTCCACTCTGCCCAGTTGGTGGTCATCCTTTAATTACTGTGATTAGACTGGAGCTGATCGGGAACAGAGAGGAGTTATTGATCGACGTGAAGCTTTGGCTCAGACTGGACGACTGTGCTGCTTCAGTGCTGGTTTAAGTAGTTAGTCCTGATTCACAGATCACAGGGAGGCCACAGACAAACTAGCAAATACACAAACCCACATGCCCACTCACACACACACACACACACACACGCTGAGCGGCAGCAGCAGCGAGGCCTCGGAGGCGTCATTAACTTGAGAAGGTTGTTGTGTCTGTCAAGACCTAATGAAAATAGAAGGACTCACACACACACTAAATAACACAAAATACACAACAATAACATGCACAAGAGCTCAAGTACAGTGTGTGAGGTTATAGTGTCTGTGTGCTCTGTATTTAAGTTGTTTGTTTGTGTGTGTGTATGTGTTTGTGTGTGAGACGGGCAGCTGCTGCCTCGTGGCGTCTCGCTGCTGCCGGCAAGCGAAGGAGACATTAACTAACTTCTGTTTTCTAATGGAGATTAATGAACCCAAGGAACCACACACACACACACACACTGTAACACAGACAGAAACACACAGCCATGTTGGTAAAGATTCTGGTGTCACCTGTGAGGTTGATGTAGTGTTTTAGATTTTAAAAGCAATTTAAACTAAAGTTAAAGAACAAAGGAACAAGTAAAGGAAAGAAAGGGAAGGAAGACAGAGAAACCCTTACAGATGTGATAACATGTGAAACCTGTGTAAATTCCCACGTGAAACCCAAATAAGGATACGTAAAACCGACATGACAGAACTCCGGTGGGTTTGTAAGGCCGTGTTTTAAATTTTTAAAGTTGACCCCAAAAAATTGTTTTGTGCTTATATGGTCTTCATGTGGAAATTTACATGTGATTCACATGTTATTGCTATAAAAATGTTCCAAAATAACATTTCACAAGTACAAATATGTTTCACATGTGTAAATCCACAAAGTCGCATGTGAATATATGGGTTTCAAATGTTATTGCCAGAAAAAAAAATTCCAAAATCACTTGTTTGCCATGTACAAAATTTGGGAATCAGATGTGAGTATTTGGGTTTCACGTTATTACCATAAAAATGTCACATTTCCCCACGTGCAAAATATGTGATTCACATGTGCAAAACTACATGTGAGACATGTGATCGTATGGGTTACACACGGTGTTCACATATGACAGTGTGGATTTAAATTCAGAATGTACATGAGCTTCACATGTTTCATGTTTTACAGAATATGGGTTTCACATGTGTAAAAACACATGAAGAGGAAGAAGAAAATAGAAAAACAATGTGCTGTGTAAAGAAAAGAATTTAAAATGAACGAATGTGACTGAAGGAAGTAAAGAAAAGACAGGAATCAAAAATAAACGAAAAGATGAGAAGACAGAAAAAAGAAAAGAGAGAATAGAGAGGTGAGGAAAGAAGAATGAATGAATGACTGTGTTGGCAGCAGCAGCTGACAGATTGTTGTACAACACGGGGATGCTGCTGGGTTTGATTGACAAGAGACCATTCATTCACTAACACACACACAACCAGTACAGTGGCTGTGCTGTGCTAGGCTAACGTTTCCCTCTGTTTCCAGTCTTTGTGCTAAGCTTCTTCATTGGCGTTTCACCCAGTATGGGTTCATTTTTATTGCTTGTATTGGTTTTATTTGTATTGTTTTTTATTATTTAATGTTTTAATTTTGTGTTCAGCACTTTGTTCAGTGGTTGCTGTTGTAAAGTGCTTTTATAAACAACGTTGGCTTGGCTAAGCTAGTGAGAGAGACAAAACGGCGATCCAGAAAGAAAGGATGAAGAAAATGAACAGAAGAAAGAAAAGACACAAGTAAGGAAGTGGATAACAGAAGGGATGAATGAACAGAAGAACAGATGAGGAACCAGGAGGGGAAGGAAGAAAAGGAAGGAAGTGAAAACAGATGAGGGGTGTGCTGCATTTACTGACACTGTAGGAAAATTACAATCACGGCTGGTGTTTAAAAGGTGGAGGGACTGTTTCATGGCGATCAGCTGATTCTTGTGTCAACAAACAGAAAACAAACATGGAGGCTTCGGCCAACTTTCTGCTCTCCGCCTGTTTGGGTTCAGCTGCTGCTTCTTACGTTTCATGTTGTTTCCATCCGAGCGTGTTGGACCGTCTCCTCGAGGTCAGCCTCAGTCGTGGGAAATGGAGATCAGTGTGTGTCGAAGGCCAGTCTGCTGCCAGCATTCTGATTGGCCGGGAGGGAAAACACTGTTGTTCATGGCAACGTTTCTGTTTCCAAACCTGAAATGAAAAAGCAAAGCAGCAGAATGTGTATCTGAAATCTGCTGTAATCCCTACAGGAATAAAAAGACACCGATCCGAGCGGCAGAACTTCTTCCAGGTGACAGCTGAGACCCGTTCATCTGCAGCAGCTAAATCTTTAACATTCAGTCCAAAGAATGAGTTCAGTCAGCTTCACATTCACACACAGAGGTGGAAGAAATCCTCACTGATCCGACCCCGTACCATCACAGAACCCTGATCCGACCCCGTACCGCCACAGAACCCTGATCCGACCCCGTACCACCACAGAACCCTGATCCGACCCCGTACCACCACAGAACCCTGATCCGATCCCGTACCACCACGGAACCCTGATCTGACCCCGTACCACCACGGAACCCTGATCTTACCCCGTACCACCACAGAACCCTGATACGACCTCGTACCACCACAGAACCCTGATCTGACCCCATACCATCACAGAACCGGGTGTTTGGACTTGTTGCTGACAACCGTCTGGGTGCTCCTTTAGCTCTGTTCTCCATGTCTTCCAACAAAGATCCGGAATACTGATTGATGTGATCGCAGTCCAGAGTTTCTGTGAGAGGGTCCGTCCCAGATGTACCTCCAAGTCCAGAGAAGTCAAAGCATTTAGCAGAATCGTTCCGACTCTTTTGGAACATGTTTCGTTCGGAACAGATAAACAAGTGAATATTAAAGAAAATTAGTTTAGACAGAATTTGGCATTTTCCACCGTCTCCAGCTTTCCTGTCTTTTCATTAAACTGCACTCAACTTTATTTGTACTGTAACAGTTAACAACAGTGTTATCTGAGACAACTTCAAAGATACAGTCCAGTTCAATCCAGTTTACTCTAGTTCACTAGTGTAACCTTTACATTTAACTTTCTCCTGATCCAGGACTGTCACATAGTCACAGATCTTCATCAGATCTCCATTTATGTTATAAATCCTTTAAACCATTTCACCTTTGAGCCCCTCAGAGAGCTGCAAGCACTTTAATGTTACCTGTTCTCCAGGTGAGCCTGACAACCTGGAAATGTCTGAATCTGACGAGGACTCAGTGAGTCTAACAGGTGTCATGTCAGACCTGACAGATGATGAGCTGCAAAAAGTGGGCGGGGCCAGACTCAGGTTTCTTTCTCATCTTTTTTTTTTCTTGTTTAAAGCGTGTGTTTGTGTGTGTGTGTGTGTGTGTGTGTGTGTTGTGTTGTAATACCTCAGGGGGCTCCAGCAGAGGCCTCCACCTCCCCACTGCTGCTCCTCTGGGACTCCACTCCTCCTCCTCTTCCTCTCTACCAGCTGATCATCCTCCGACATCCTTTGTTTCCTTTTTTTTCTATCGTTTATTTCCTACATTTATTTTTTTCTATCTATCCTTTCGTGTTGTCTCTTTTCTTATTTCCACTTCTCTTCCCTTGTTGCTCGTTTTTTTTTGCATGCCTTCCTTTCTCTTCTCTATCTTTCTTGTCATTTGTTTTTCTCTTATTTTATCTTTTCTCTACCCCATTCTTTCCATTACTTTTTCCTGATTCCCCCTTTTTCTATTTTCATGCTTTCTCCTCCTCTAGTTTTATTATTTCAGTTATTCATCACATTACTTCTTTTTCCTTTCTTTGATCTTTCATTCTTGCCTTTGCTCTTTACTTCCTTCTTTTTCTTCCATCCTTTTATTTTTTTACTTTTTTCTTTCCATCATTCCTTCATAGTTATCTTTCCTTTTTATTTTCATCTTTCCTTTAAGTGTGTTTATCTGTTAATCATGTGTTGTTAACAGCCATCGCCATGGCAACCTGTTGCTGGTGTTCTGATTGGATGCTACCTCTCCTGTGCTCTGATGGGAAAACACTCATCTTGTGTGTGTTTTCATGATTTCCTGTTGGATATTCTTCTCCGTGTGCAAACGTCCATCCGTCCACCAGCAGCTGTTTTTAATGAAGTTGTTGCTCAGATTAAACATTAAACATCTCTAATCTGACTTTTTCTGGTTATGATTCACTTCAGGAGCCAAATTCTTGAAAAACTCCTGACGGAGAAACACAACGTCTTCTGGAAGTCACACAAACAGGAAGTGATATTAAAACACATTGTTTCCTCACAAAGTGCAGACAGAGTGAAATGATCCTGAGCGTAGAATACCTGCCTTTACATGAGGAAGCTTCTGAACTGCAGTGACAGTTTCCAGGTGTTTCCAGTAGGAATAAGTCCATTTCCAGGTTTAACAAACTCTTTCTGTCGTTCTCAGGAAGTTCTGTTGAAGCGAGCAGCAGACCTGGTGGAAGCTCTGTACGGGATGCCCCACAACAACCAGGTGAGTCAGCGGCTCTAAACACGTCTCAGGTCTTCAAGAGTTCGCCATCATTTAAATCTGTCCTGTTGATGTTCATGATTTACACCATGAGCAACTCTGATGACTAGAAACACTTGAACATGTCACCCTGAAACAAGCCGGATCATCTTTAACTTGCTGTCCCTCCTCTCCGTGCAGGAGATCATCCTGAAGCGAGCGGCCGACCTCACCGAGGCGCTCTACAGCGTTCCTCGCAGCCACAACCAGCTGCCATCGCTCACTGGATCCGCCGCCCACTCGGGGATGATGGGGGTCAACTCGTTCAGCAGTCAGCTCGCCGTCAACATTTCTGAGGCCTCGCAGGCCGACCAGGGTGAGAGCTCAGCCCAGTTTGTTACTGAGGGAGAACCAGAAGTGTTCTGTATCTGGACCCTGAGTCAGAACGGAAGGAGTTCTGGTTCTGCTGGTCATGCAGCTCACAGGCGGGAAGCAGAAGGAGCTGCTTTAACTCCCTGAACACCCCCTCCCTCTCCAGCCCTCGCCTGCTTCTCCCATCAGCCCAGCAGAACACCTTACAGGAATGCATGAGGTCATGGGAAATGAAAATTCATAACTCAATAGTTTATGTGCGGTCGGAAACGTTCCACCCAGGACCCGACGGCCGTCCTCCTGCTGTTACGATCCGGCTCCGAGTGCCCATCGCAATTATCCACCGTGATTAAAACATTAATATAAACATCGGCCCTGCCGGATAATTTACAGCTCTAATTCAGAGCAGCTGAACGGAACGTTTTCATCCTTCTCTGCTTCCACACACAGGCGGAGAAGAGGTCCACATCCCGGAAAAACCTGGAATATGTTAAAAAAAAAAAACAACAAATCATCTCCACTCAGTTTTAGTGAGGACGACTCCATAAACCTCTTCTCCATCCGGAACCACATCACCGGGTCTAACCACACAAATTCTGACTGAGTCTGGAACCAGGATCTGTTTCAGGGTTGTCATTCTGAGCTCTGATTGGTCAGACCAGTTGGAGCCGAGTTGATGCCGCTGATCCATTAAGGCCTGAGATGATCTGAAACCTGGAGAATTTCACAGAATCAACACATCTCCTTATTTTCAGCTTAAAGAATAATAATAAAAACATCCCAGAGTTCACACTTCAGATTTGATTGTAACTTATTTAAATTGTTTTCATTTTTATTAGGAAGTTGTCAGCTCACCTGTCTCCAACAAAGACCTCGTAGAAAAGCTTCAGGACTCGCTGGAAGAGCGAGATGAGATCATTTAAAGACCAACATTTGTTGATGCTCCAAACAAATAAAAACACAGCTTAAAATCTGATTTAATAAAATCTGAACTCCATAAAAGTTTTTATTTTTCTGTTAACGAGTTTAAGCTCAGTTTGGATCGACCGGAAGGACTCAGCTCTGATAAAATGAACTCTGGTTTGTTAAAATGATCTGAAGTTGTTAGAAATTATTTTTTAAATGATTAGAAAAATTGTTAAAAATTTCTAGAAATTATAAGGATTTCTGGAAATAATAATTATTATTTTGAATTATTTATTATTGTATTTTATTTTGAATTGTCAAAAAATTTCTATAAAATATTTGATATTAGGATTAAATTTTTTTTTTAAATAATCCAGAGCTAAAAAAAAAATATTAGATAATAATAATTCAATTAGGAAGTTTTACAACGTATTACAAATTATTAGCAATTTAGTTATTAGTCATTTTTAAGAATATTTAAAATAATTAGGAATATTTATAAAATGATTATAAATTATTTGGACATTTTTAAAAATTTATGTGAAAATATTAAATATTTTTATAATTTTTATAATTTGTAGAAAATGATCCGAAATTCTTAGTTTTCTTTTAAACAAATTATTAGATTTTTTGTTTAATAATCAGAAATTATTAGTATTTTTTCTGATATTAAGAATTTTTTAGAAATTACTAGAAATTTTCAAAAAATCCTCAGAAATGATCCAGATTTTAGGAGTAAAATTCTTGGTTTCACGTGAGTTTTTTTCGTTTCCGAAGACCCTGGTGTCTGAAAAAGGCACTTCCTGTTTCAAGTGGGCGGGGCTTAGGCCAAGACCAGAAGTAGTTATATGTATCTGTTCAGGAGCAGACCCTGATAAATCACTGTAAGTGTGATGGATGAAAATTGAGGGATTTATACTGATTAATGATGTCATGGCGTCTTATCCAACTTTTAAAGACACGTCTTCTGAACATCCTGAGCCATTTTTGTGGCAGTATGATAAAATCTCTAGGAGGAGAAAAATTTTGTATGACATCATTAAAACGCCAAAATGGCAGCTTTGACCCAAAATGGCCGCCTTCTTGTTTGTTTTTGGCCCATGCTCCAAGAGGATTTTATGTTCGCCCAAGGGTTTAGAATATGTGTAGATAGTTTCATAAAGATTGATGACGTGCAGTGGCGGGGCATCATAAATAGGTGGTGCACCAATCCGGAGCACCCCAAAATATCAAATTTTTCACAGTCACTTGGGGGGTACGCAAATTTTGGTGAGTTTTCATGCATGTTCAGGTCCCCAAAAATGCCATTACTTTTGAAGAATAATAACGGAGCAATTACAACAGGCCTTCGCACCGCCTTCGGCGCTTGGGCCTAAATATTTTACATCTGCATTTTCGAAACGGACATCTGCGTTGTGACGAGTTATTTATGGTGCATCGTGATCAATGTAGTCATTATTGATCGAGGTGTTTAATTTCAGAGCATCTCGACTTCTTCCTTCATGTCTGTAAGAACAGGAAGAAATGAGGGGATTTTAAGCAGAGCTCAGGAAGGAGTTAAAGAGCCGGATCAGGAGAGAAATACATCTATAAAACTTTATTTAATATTCTAATATTAGAAGACACACCAGGTCGCTTTTGTGATTGTTGATTCCATGAACATCAGACACGGAAAACTGAGCTGAAATAATAAAATTCCAGAAGAAAGAGCAGAAATCCAACAGGTTTAAATCCACAGCGGTGTCCCGTCGACACACACTGAAGCAGTTCAGGTTTTTTATGAGTTGTTGTCTTCCTGTAGATGTTCGATCATAAAACGTGTTCAGGTTGTGACGTGTTCGGATGACTTGCCGTACTTCTGATGGAGCAGTGAGAGATTCCAGACTGAAACTCAGACTGAAAGCTTCGCAGCCTTGGAAGAACACTGGGATGAAGCTCATTTAACGTGTCCACCTGACTGACCTACTCAGTGTTTCCTCGGTCGGAGAGGACAACGCCTCTGCTGCCGACACGTGTTTCCGTTTCAGAAGGATGTGATCTGCATCGGATCTGCTTCCCACGCCGCCGTGCTGGAGGCCGGGCCGGCTCTCCTCCACATGTGTTTCCCATCGCCGGCTCTCCATCAGCCGCTACTGCTGGGAATTACCCTGACTGGGAAGTGGGGATGGGTGGAGCTGTAACTGCTGCTTGGCACTCCATTGGCTCGGCTCGGCTCGGCTCGAGGCCGGTGGGAACTCTGCAGCCTCAGGAGGGGGCAGAGGTCAAGCCGAGCGCTGTTATTCAAAACATCCTGGACTGCGGTGAGAGATGAAGGGGTGATGTCGCCTGCAGGGAGGCGAGCTGCAGCGACGTTCCTGGTGATGTCACTGCTGAAGGACTCGCTTTCACCATCACTGTTACCGTGTAGACATGTGCAGATACACGGCACTTCCTTTGTCCTGGATCAGGAGTTCCGACTGATCCCATCACCTGGAAAATACCTGGTTCTTCATTCAGACGATCCAAACAGGATCGCACTGAAAGCTTCTCTACTTGTTTTTTTTTTTTAAATACATATCCTGCATTTGAATCTGCAGATATGTACAGCACAGTGTTTAAAATGTGCTTTATAAATAAACATGACCTTGACTCAAGTCATGTTAAAGAGCAGCGAGCGGTGATTGAAGTAACTGTAGTCCAACCGTAAACGATCAATCCGGCTGTTTGGTATCTACAGATAAAAAGATTCTTGGGGTCTCCAACTCCGGTCCTCATGAGCTACTGTCCTGCTGGTTTTTGATGTCTCCTACTATAACACACCTCTGCACAAGCCTGTTAATGAACCAGTGATTTGAGTCAAGTGTGTTGTATCAGGGTAGAATCCAAAACCTGCATGACACGAGGACCGGAGTTAGAGATTCCTGCAACACATCAAACCAGTTTTCTTCTAAATGCATGTATGAAACAAAGTCAGGAAATGTTTCATTCTGGATGGATTTACCATGATGGCTAAATACTGTTAAATACAGTTTTGGTTTAAAATAAAATTTAATAAAAAAAAAAAATGTTTTGATAACCTCCACAGAGCGAGTGAGTTATTTAATAACTCTGGTTTAGTTAAACCAGGTTATTTATAAAAGATTTAAAATATTTTTAAAAGGATTTAAAATGAAGTGAATTATGAGGTTTAATGATCACCTGACCAACACCCGCCTTCTCTCCCCCTCTCAGGTTACTCCCGTAACTCGAACAGTGTGTCTCCTCGTGGATACGTGCCGAGCTCCACGCCTCAGCAGTCCAACTACAACACCATCACGTCCACCATGAACGGATATGGTGCGGCGGGGATGACCAACCTGGGCGTTCCCGGCTCCCCCAGCTTCCTCAACGGCTCCACCGCCAACTCTGCTTACGCAAGTGAGTGCATGTTAAGATGAACATAAAGAAAGCTTTTCTGAGGGGCAGTCAGCAGGAGGGTTGTTCCCTGAACAGATGGCTGATCCAAAAGCTGCGCTGCTCATCGCTGTTTGTGCTCACCTCAGAGTCGTATGAATGAAGAAGCTAACACGCTGCGTCGCGAAAAGCTTTCGCTCAATTTTCAATCAGCATTAATGTCCCATCCAACCTCCAGGTAATGACAGGAGCTGAGATAAAGCTGCAATATTTTGTTGTCTCAGCACGTGTTTGAGGGTCAGTTTAATATCGGTTTAATATAACTTGAAATGATGATTATTCATTTCAGTGCATTTCCTGATAGGAGTCATAGTGTGTTCCAGTTGTCACATGGACGCCTCAAAGAACTTGTTAAATTTTTTACTGTCTACAATTATTCACTATAAAACTAGAAAATCAAACCAAGTGTATAATCATGAGACCTTCAGCTATAAAGGTTTATAAACCACACATTCAACTAACAATCCATCGTAACTACGTAATTATCAATAACAACTGAGACTTGAAACATATAAGAAAGAAATTAAATCGACAATAATGGACCACCGGTAGCGCCGGTGCAGCCATCCTGACCCATCTTAGGGTTCTCTGCAGGTTAATGGTGGCCGTATATATA
>JBAFTB010000008.1:4399272-4417662 GCA_037177355.1 Melanotaenia trifasciata | reverse complement strand
TATATGCAGGAAGTCTGGGATCACCAACTCCAGTCCTTGAAGGCTACTGTCCTATTGTTTTTTTTTTTTTTATGTTTCCCTGCTGCAACACACCTGACTCAGATCAGTGGGTCATTAACATCCTGTGCAGAGCTTAAAACGAGCTGCTGGAGAACCATTTATTTTGATCAGGTGTGTTGTAGCAGGGAAACATCTAAAACTTGCAGGTCACTGAGGTCCAGCGTTAGTGATCCCTGATGTATACACACACACTACTGAATCCACTTTGATCATCAAGTACTGGTATCAGTATTGAGGATACTGACTCTGTACTTACTTTGTATTGGATCAGAACCAAATCTTGAAATATCACACACCACCACTTACAAGTTCTGCGTTCAGAAAAGCTAGGTCACTTTGTTATGTCCAGCAAAAATTCCTTCAGAAAATGAGCTTGAAAGATTAAAGGACACCTGGAACACACTATCATCAGAAGTTTAAAAGCTGAAGAGAAATGAGTTAAATAATTGGTAGAAGTTGATTGTCTGAGGCGCCGGTCGTGTTACAACAAATGAAAACACTCAGCGGATTTAAAACTCCATGTGGACTGGAAGCAGTGGACGTGTTAAAATGTTCGGGTGATAAACAACGTGTCCATTTAAACTTGGTGAAGGGTGAAGCATAAAAGCTTCATTTGGTTATGGAGAGGAGTCGAATCATCATGGAAAGGAGATCATAGTATTAATGTGTTGTGGTTTCAGTTCCCATTGAAGGCCAAGTTCAGGGTCTGTTGTGTTTTAAAGTTGGTATCTTAATTTGTTAATGAACGTTAATGAAGTGTCAGCTGGTATGTTACTCCTTAAACACATTTACTGGGCAAAGTTTTAGAGAAATAAAAGAAGCATGTGAGAAGAAAACATCAGGAACAAGGACATCGAACAGTTGTGAGGTCTCAGCGGCGGTGGACGGAAGCAGCCAAAGACTGTAATGAAAGTGGAGAACGTGAAGCGTTTGTGGCTTCAGGAGCCGAGCTGATGGTTGTATGTTGTTGCTGATGAACACGCCTGCAGTCGGAGCTGCAGCTTGGAAGGCGCAGGTGTGTTTGTGGAGACCGATGAAGTCTGAACCCGCCCGCAGGGAGCGCTCCGTTGTTTTGGATTCTGTTTCAAAGAACTCAGTCGGTCTCTGTGAGACTCGTTTAGAAGGTATCGAGCTCAAACTGCGTCTCTGTGCCAGGTGATGTTGTCGTCCCTGGCGGCCAAAACAAAAGGTGGGCACACATCTTCGCTGGCTGAGCTGTAGATTTCTGAGTGTGTGTTGAATGAACACCGCCACGCATTGTTCACCTCCTCCTGACTGTCCCCCTGTCCATCCTCCTCTTCCTCACCCAACCCACTCCTCCTCCACTAACCCCACTAACATCCTCATCGCATCCTTCATGCATTCACGCTTTGGGCCGAATCCATTAATATAAGAAAAAAATGAGAAGGAGCCAAGAAAGAGATGTGAGGAGAGAGAAGCAGCGATCTGGGATGATGGTCGCTGGCATGAAGCGAGAAATCACGCTTACCTTCCCGGTTTCATTTTACACAGCTCCATTTTCAGACGCTATCCTCTGATCCGTGGAAAATCTTAAAGCAGCAGCTGGACGTTTCAGGAGATTCTTCATGGCAGAGAACGACATGTTCAGGTGGAATCTGATGGTTTAGCTTCATATGAAGACCACAGCGTTCACACACACGCACACACACACACACACCTCAAACATCCACAAACATGCAGCATCATGTCTGTAGACACAAACCTCAAAGTTAGTGTTTTTACATAGATTTAACTTCCTGGTTTGGAAATTTTGCCTTTAATGAAAATAGAAATTTAACAAAAAGTACAATGTAGTCCCGAGTTTCAACACAAATTCATCTGAAGCTTTCAGAGAGACGGTGGGATCATTTGTAGCAGATTTGTGATATAAACAAACATGGAATCGTTATATAATACATTTACATTTACTCTCGTACACCAAGTTTAAACAGAAACTCTCAGCGAAAACTTTGTTTTTAAAACAATGTCATGTTCAGTACCACGATAAGAGATGTTCTAGGTACAATTACTGTCAGAGAAATAATCACAATTTTATGATTATCACGATTATTCTGTTAATTTCCAAACACTACAAATGTGTAAAATCACATGACTCCTTTTAGATCTTAAAGTTTGTTTTATTTCTGTCTTTTGATAATTTCAAGACACAGTAAAGTAAGCAAGAAGTCTCATTCCAAATACATCCTCTCTGCTTGGTAAAGGATAAATTGATCTTACAAATTAACCAAGGATTTTTTTCAAAGAAAAACAAATGGAAAAGGTCACAGGACCTCTACCTGGGAGGCCTCTTTCTGGAAACACAAAAATAAAAATGTTTTTAGATTATTATTTTAAAGCTGAGTAGAGAATTTAGAAACTCAGGAAAGAGATCTAACTAGCTTTGATTTCCAGCTGTCCTTCAGCAAAATAGCTGCTGTTTGACACATAATACTGGATAATAATAATAATAATAATAATAATAATAATAATAATAATAATAATAATAATAATAATAATAATGCACACTGGTAACTAAAAAGACATTGTGCCCTTGCCGTATTTATCATGTTTGAACAGCGAAACTTTCTATCAAAAAAAGTTTGAGACTTGTTTTATTTTTCTCATCTGCACCAGTGAACGGTGCTGAACTCGTAATGTTGACGTGAACTCAAACCGAGTCGTACGCAGCACCAAAATTACAAATTAGTAGTGTTTTTGTGTTAGATAAACATTACCCCATTTAAGCCAGTTACTGAACATCTAACTTTAGCGTAAAAAGCTGGTGGTTATCCTGCAGGTGGTGAAACATATGGACTGTATTTCCTCCTTTCACTACGTTTTTATGTCACGTTTTACATGGTGGTGAGTTGCCCTCCACTAAGACACTGTGGTCTTTTTTTCTTTCCTATAATCCCCCTCCCAAAAAAGAAGAAAAAAATATCCAGTATGGATGACTTAATCTGTTTGTTTGGAAGGAATAACTCTTCCCCTTCCTACTCTAACACAAAGCAACACAAGCGGATGTAACATTTTCCTCCCCGTGTGGAAGTTGCACTGATCTGCAGATGTGGTTTGGACATCATCTTGTCTGTAAAGTGACGATATTGATCTTTATGATTCATTAATCGAAGTGTTTAATACCATGATTAATTCTGATATAAAGTAATCCTGACATCCCTACTAAGTAGCTTATGCTGTGTGAACGCAACCCTGTAATTCTCCATTCTTGTAGCTTCGTTGGGTTTCTGCATGTGGGTTAAGGGAACGGTGGTGCTAGCATCTGCGTCGGTTCAGGAAAAAATGGAAATTAAATAGTAGCAGTTTCAGATTTATTTTTGTCTGGGACCCAGTCTAAAAAGATTACCGTGTTCCAGCTCTCACAACATAGCTTCCTTGTAGAAGAAATGTACAAATACTAAAAATTTTATACCCCTAAACTCATCTCTGTGTGGACATGGCCTAAAACAGTGTTTGTGTTTTTGTGTTCAGACGGGTGTTTTAAGTGATTTCTGAAGTTGACGTCATCAATAATGAAATTAAAAATATTTAATTCACATAGGAAAATTGAAAATCACTCGTAAAGTGCTAATAGTAAAACTTTTTTTTTTTTTTTAACATTTTGTGGGCTCCACTGTCTTTAACTGTGTAGTAGCTAGATGAGAAAGGTCAGGGAGAGCTAACTGCAACGCTAGGTGACCTCAACACTGCACCTATTGCTGAAGCTGCAGCTAGCTTCAGAGTTAATTCCCTTCACTTTAAACCAGCAGCAGCTAGCTTCAACTTGCTTCAGGGTTAGCTCCTTTCACTTTAAACCAGCAGCAGCTAGCTTCAACTTGCTTCAGGGTTAGCTCCCTTCACTTTAAACCAGCAGCAACTAGGTGCAGCTAGCTTCAGGGTTAGCTCCCTTCACTTTAAACCATCAGCAGCTAGGTTCAGCTAGCTTCAGGGTTAGCTCCATTCACTTCAAACCATCAGCAGCTAGGTTCAGCTAGCTTCAGGGTTAGATCCCTTCACTTCAAACCATCAGCAGCTAGGTTCAGCTAGCTTCAGGGTTAGCTCCATTCACTTCAAACCATCAGCAGCTAGGTTCAGCTAGCTTCAGGGTTAGCTCCCTCCACTTTAAACCAGCAGCAGCTAGGTGCAGCTAGCTTCAGGGTTTGCTCCATTCACTTCAAACCAGCAGCAGCTTGGTGCAGCTAGCTTCAGGGTTAGCTCCCTTTACTTTACCCAACAGGGGTTAAGCAGACACGGGACTCTGCTGGAACTAGAAGAGCTGTGATATCTATAGCTTAAGTTTGTAGCAAGAACAAGATGTTTACTACTAAACTGGCAGTTCACATCTAATTCAAGACTGTTAGATACTCCACAAAAACAGTAAACTTTGTTCTTGTTCTATAGCCTGCAAGAACAAAGTGGCGTCACGTTGCTCTTGCAGCTTGTTCTCTATATGTCACCCAGGTTAAGAAATATTGTGTGATTGGTCAAAACTTTGAAGTGGGTGTGGTTATTGCAGAAATGTGTGAAGTGGAAAGTTGTCTTTTCCACTTTTCTACTGATGTAAAAGATTTAATGAGATTGAACAGATAGTTGGTTGGGTTGGTGAGGAAGTACATTAAAAAAAAAAACAAAAAAAAACAAAACACATGTGGCACATAGACATGGACACTGCCTCGCACAAAACTCCACCCCACCCTGGTCAAAGTTTCTTGTGAAGTATAAAATAACTGAGCCAAAATAAACTTTATGTCCAAGTTCTTGCAGATCGTGCAACAAAGATTTATTCTACACCGAGTGTGGACACATGCTGTCAGACGCTCGTAGCTGACAATGCCTCTCTCTGTAGCTCACTCTTAAAGGGGCCACGTGGCTCTTTTAACACAGCGCTGTAAACAGTTCCACAGTCAACTATTTAATAGTGAATTAGTCGACTAGTCTGGAGATCCCTGAGTTAGAATGAAGCTGCTGAACATGTCGGACTCAGAGAAAATGTTGAACTGATACTTTAATCAAAAGCAACTAAAAAGACCAGATTTATCCCTCATTGACACGGCTGGTGTTTATGACCTATTACTACACACACACACACACACACACACACACACAAACACCTGGAGTGTGGTGGGCGGAGCTACAGCTGCTCAGGTCGGATCAGGTTGGTTTTTTTCAGCACTTCAAGTTATGGATCAACTTTGTCAGATGGAGCATGTTTCTTCCTCCGGACCTCGGCCCAGTCCTCCTTCTCCTCTTCCTCCTCATCCTCACCCCCCTGCTTGCATGACTCACCTCATCTCCGCCCGATCACTCACCTGCTCGTTACCGTCTCCTTCCTCCCCTCGTCCTCCTCACCTCCTCCTCTTCTTCCTCTGCTCCCATAGGCCCTTATTCATTCTCTCCTGTCCATATGGTTTCTGCAGTCAAACAGAAGAGCGCCTTCGCCCCCGTCGTGCGGCCACAGACCTCCCCGCCCCCCACCTGCACCACCACCAATGGCAGCAACCTCCAGGGTGAGCATCCCATCCCCCTCCGCCTCCCACCTGTTATCCCCCCAGCTGTCCTCATGTCCACGTCCCATCTGGACACTCAGGCAGACGTCCAGCGTCTCCGTAATTACATTTGTGTGCTTCCAGAGGTCAAAGTTGATCCATAACTTGTGGTTTATTTGTGTTTATCACAACTGCAGTTTGCTTATTTTCATTCTGAAAATGCTGCAACGCTTCTTTAATGTCAAACTTCAACAAGTCAGTGAGATACTATAACATATAATAAAAATAATGACTGTTTTATTTAAACAGTTTTACTCCTGAAGTTTATAAATGAGCAGCTTCTAAAACTGAGGGTCCGAACTCAATGTGGGGTCTTTTTCTCATTAGATGGGACCTGAGAACAGTATCAATAATTAAAATTCAGGTATTTTAAAATGTTCTTTACTCAAAGTACAAACTTGTTGATTGTAAAGGCAGTGAGAGCATAAATTCTACTTTATTTTTACTCCAAATCTGCTTCCTCACTTTTCTGAAGGGAGTAAATATTTTCTCATTTTTAATCAGGGAAGTTGTGGATCATATTAAAACACGATGAGGAAAATGACAGAAATATTTATGTACAGCCTAGATAGTTTTAGATAATAAATGAAAAGGCAACTAGAATTTATTTATTTTAAAATAAATACTTTTGATTCACAAAAAGAGACAGTTGTTTTTTTCATAGATTTTTATTTTTGTGCAAATAAATAAGATAAAAGGAAAAAAAACAGGACACATCAGGTTAATTGGCATCTGGTCAGTAACAAGACTGGATATAAAAGGAGCATTTCAGAGAGGCAGAGTCTCTCAGATGGAAAGATGGACAGAGGCTGCCTTCCTGCAGTCCAGACCTTTCACCGATACAAAACATCTGGAGCATCATGAAAGCAGAAATCCAGCAACCAAAGTCCAGAACTGATGAGCAGCTAGAATCCTGCATCAGACCAGAATGGAAAAACATTCCTCACCTAAAACTCCAGCAGCTGGTCTCCTCACTTCCCAGACGTTTACAGACAGCTGTTAAAAGACGAGGGATGCTACAGCGTACTGAACATCACCCTGGAACTACTTTTTACAGATGTGTTGCTGCCATCAGACTCATATTTTCCATGAAATGTAAAATGTCTTCATTTCAACATCTAATAGGTTGTTTATGTTATACTGGAAACAAAATATTGGTTTATTAGATTTGTAAACCATGGTCTTTCGTTGGTATATAGATTCAACACAGCATCCCAACTGTTTTGGAGTTTGGGTTGTAAAAAATAATTCCAACAACATATCTCGAGATCAAAAGAAAAAAAACAAACTTTAAATCTAAAAATGTGTGTGTGTGTTTCAGCCATGGCCGGTCTCATCGTTCCCCCCATGTGAGGAGGATTCCCTACATGATGCCGACAGAACCCCACCCAACACCAATCGACCTCCACCAAGCTGAAACTCCACAGCAGTGAAAGATCCTTCACACCAACCGAACCATCCGACCCAGACGCCTCCCAGTCTTCCTCCGATCTTCCACCTCCGCATTCTTTGGAGGAAGGCCTGGAGGAAATCGTGAACTTTGGGTGGGACGGACGCCATCTGCAGGTTTTTCTTTGAAAACCTGTGTAGACGGAACTGGTCTGGGATCAGTTTAGGCCGGGTCCACAAAGAGCTTCTGTTCAACACAAAGTCAACAATATATATATATATATGTAAAAAAAACAAGAAAAAAACTCATAGAGATGAAGGTGGAGAATTTTATTAAGTTTAGTTTCCATTTTTATAAAAACAGTAACTAATTTGTTACTACAGATGCAACTACAGATAAAGATCTACTTCACTGAAGAGAAAAAATAAATTAGCAAAAAAGTTATTTTATCAGCTGTTTGATTGGTTTTCAGGGTCATGAAGCAGGTTGGGAAGTCTTACTTCTGAAGATGTTTTCTTTCATTTTTCCTATTTGGAGATCAGAAATTCACATTTCCAGACTGACTTTTACTGTCTGGGGAAATCTCAGAGAAGAGACAGGGTGAAGATGGATGCTGAATTAGCCGTTGTTTGGAGGCACCTCAGTGAGACTACCAAAGTTCAGTAATGCTTCTTTAAAATGGATGTAAGCATGTTAGTCTGACCAAATTCTTATGAAATCCAAACCCCGAGAACCGGACCAACACACCCAGATAGAAAATGAGTCTGACTGGTGTAGAAACCAATTCACACTCATTTCTTCCTCAGATGTTCCTCAGTGCTCTTCAGATGCTCCAAAGTTCATTTTTCATTTCCAGACGGTCACTCTGCTCAAATAAAAACCTGATTTTAGAACAATTTTTATGATCTCCTCCAGAGCACGTTAGAAGCTGCAACATTTTCTCACCCAGTCCACAGCGACGTGGTTTCAGTCCATCTGAGGCGAATCCCCTCCTGTTTAGGTAAACTGGGACGAGGATGGTGGTCCAGTGGTGCTCATATTATATATATATATATATATGTAAATATATATATATATATATATGAAGCTGGGGGAAAAAGGGGAAACAGATATGTTAACATTTCTATCTCAGACTTTTTTTCTTGTCCAAATCTTCACAAAACTTAATATATATGAACACTGAACATTGAAATATGAACATTGTGTTTATCAGCATTTTGTTTTCCTGCCTTGTGAAGCTGATGGAATTGATGGGCGATCAGGTGAAATTGCGACGGACCTGACGGATCTGTTCTCACTGGAACAGAAGCTCTTGATGGACCTCAGAGAGCAGAAACCAGAGCCAATCTTCAATTACATTTTTCATATCTGCAAAAACTGTCAGACGGTTTCCAGATATGATGAATTTTCAATAAAAAAAATAAAATAAAAAAATAATAAAAAAAAAAACTCAGTGGACTCAAGTCCTTAAAGACCCAGTAATGACTCTCCCGTCTTGGAGTGTTTTCCATTCTGTACCATAGCTCTTAACAATGTCTGTGTCTCATATTAAAGGAGGGAAATGCAGTAATTTTGTAAAGAGAGAATTAAACATCCTGCCGAGGGCACCAACGTTCGTTCCTCAGTTTATTTTTATTTCAAATGTCTCATTTTTTTAATCCAGTACAATAGTTCTGTTATGCGGGTGTATCGAGTGGTAGATTTTAACCAGAAAGAGCTTGCAGCAGTTTTAATCACATTTAGGTACCAGATTTTCTTGTTATTCTTCTGATTGTGCTTATTTTATATGTATTTATAAAGTACGTTTTGGGGAGTTTCTTCTGTGATTTAGGCCTGAATGATAGTCTCAAATATATATGTAAACACATTTGATGTCTTAATAACTTTTAGATATTGTAAAAAGAGTGACCAAGTAAGAGGAATTAACCCTTTTGTAAAAACAAAAAATGGTCATGATGGTCATGTTCACCCTGTTTTTGAAAGCAGGACGTAAAAACGGCGCTTTCATCACTTTTGTATAAAAATGCTTTTCCGATACAATATTTAACTTTTTGTAAACAGCATTGTTTGTGTTTCTCCTGGTTCTTCTTGTCCTTTGTGTATTATGGTGAAATGTATAATCATGGTTATTTCTTAATGCACTATTTTTTGTTGGGGCACTTAATAAGAGCAATGCATCTTAGCAAAAAAGAAAAAAGCAGAACTGAGAAAAAAGAAAGCTAGAACAATATGCACAGATATTTTCCTTTTCTTTTTATTCCTGTCATTCTGAACGGTGAGGAATCCTCTATGTGAAACCTTTTATCTCCAAACGTCAACCGTCATGATTCCTCCTCCCTTCCTTTTGGACTAAGCGGACGTCTTGGTCTGAACATTTGAACCCGATTCTCGTCTTTTTGTGTTTTTTTTTTCTGAGTGAGAATGGCTGCATTTTAAAAACTGGCTGCAGATTTTAAAAACCTCTGAACTCAAGGAAACTTCCATCGATGTTGGTGTTGATGGTGCTGTTCTTATCGTTGCATACAATCTGGACCATTTAATTATGCAAATCTGTTTCTGTTCTGTACCGCCAGCTCCATGCTGCAAGTTGGGAAAAAAATGAAAAGAGTCATGTTTGATGCCTTACACCTAAAGTAAACTCAGCAGAAAGGCAGTATATGAGTGTTTGGTGAATTATTTCTTTAGTGTAACTAAATCTCACATCATTGGAAAGCCTTAATATTCTCTTCTTTGCATTTGTGGGATGAGCAGGAGAGTTGAGTATGTGGGCTGTCACCATGAAAAACTTCTAATCTTCTCTCTCAAGGCCAAACAGCTGATTCTGCTGTTGACTCTTGTGTTGTTGTAGTTTAATGGACTGAATGATTGAAGTCTGAGAAAACGAGACATATTTAAGGGGCTTAGTTTTTCAAACGCACAACCCACATATTCAACTCTGATGCTCATCCCATAAATGCATTTTCCCTACAAATATGACTTAATTTAAAAAGAAAATAAGCTTTCTAACAGTATGAGCTATTTTCAAGAAGCATTGTTACAACAAAGAAATAGTCCACCAAACACTGTCTGTATTCTTACTGCTGAATGTATTTTCCATTTATCATTTACTTATTTATTTTGCTTTGCTTAGCCCAGACATTTCTTTTAAAGTTTTGAAGGAAATTTCATCACGACAAAATATTCCACATTCATGATGAAAATAAAACTCTAGAGATATCTCTTTACTGTCTTATATTAAATTATGATACAGTTATAAGACCTGAAAAGAACAAAGATAGGATTTAAATTTAATGATTTGGAGAAACTTGAGAAAACATTTGTATTATTTGAAATTTATTAGAAAACAACACAAAAACTACTGTAGCTGCAGTAAATATTTTAAAACCACACATTTGTGAGGAAAGCTGATAAATATTCTAAGTGATGTGTGTTTCTTACATAAATGCTAACTTGGTTAGCTGCAGCTCTTACATGAGAATCTGGAACGAAGGCGTTTGAGTAGTTTGTTTAACATGCTGAAGTTCGTGCTGAAAGAGTCTGAATAAGCAAAAACCCGTAGTTTAGAATAAAAATATTCATTTTAGGGTTTGTAAATGTTTTTATCCAGCAGGAGCAGTAGAAGCCGTCACCCTCTCCAGTCTCTGAGGAAAAGCCATGTTTTGGTTAAAGTGATCCGCGGTTAGACCGAATCTCATCAACATGAAATCCAACATCCGTCACCTCAAACTGCTTCTGTTGCTTTCTGTTGTCCGAGTTGTAGACTGTTGTCTTCTTCCCTGATGGCTTTTAATCAAGGGTTTAAGCTGAAAAATACATTTTCTGGATGTTTTAAATGTGAACGAGGGCAGAGGCACTGCATCTTTGTGAAATATGAAGTATATCATCAAAGTATATCAAAGCACAATGTTTAATTAATGTCTTTAGGATACGAAGGGGGGAGGGGGGCACCCTCCTGGTTTTTCTTTTTCTGTCTCTTGCCATGCTGTAAATAGATGCATGTCTTGTTTTTCAGTTTTTGATTTGATTGGGTTTTTTAATTTTTATTTTTTCTGTGATCCAGTGCTTTTTGTACAGAAACAGTCTAATAAAGATTACATTTGGCTTGAAGCTGTGGGCTGTCAGATATTTGATATTTACAGAACTATTAGGAAAAATTTAAGTTTTCACGTTATATATAAATTTAATCTACTTTATACACTTAAGTATGTCTGAAATGATTAACTGAGTAACTCAGATTACTTAAATACAAATAATTTGCTTTGATGCTTCATTTCTTCCACACAAATGTTTTTCTATTGGAAGACTCTTTCACATCAAAAATGGCCCATTATAATAAAAACACAATCATAATTTAATTTAGTTAAATGATCTGTTTCGATTAGTTGAACAATGACAAAAGCAGCTAATAAAAATCCAGATAAATAAATATGAATCTGACTTAAGCTATGAACTGGTCTGCAGTGTTGAACAGCTTAAGGCTACACTACGGCTGGTTGTAATTCAGTAAAAGAAGTAGTTGTAACAGGAAACAAACCCGGAGGAGCAAAATAACAACAAAAACAACTCTGGTAGACATCCACAAGAAAAAATGAAAGGAATGCCCATCATGTTTGGGAATATCTGGGATATTACATCATCTGGTCAGTCGGGTTGCTGAGTCATTTTAATCTTTGTGGAGTTTTTTCCCCCTGATGAGGATCAAGTATGTCTATATCTATATCATATCTATAGCTATATCTATATCTATATATATCAGAATATTTCAGAGGTTAATATCTTGACTTGAATGTTACGCGTCTGAAACTTAACACTAGCCTGTAATGATGGATTACATGCAGTTATCTTTTGTCATTTCCTGGGACATGGCTCCCTAGGAATTTAACAATTTGGCAGAACAAGTTCAGTGATGTGCATATATTTCACACCATTGTATGAGGTGAGAGCAACAGCTGGTTCACAGGATGGAGACAGTTTTAATTGTTCCTTCTCACGTTGATAAGACGGCTTAGACGTTCTTATGTTAACGCTGCAATGTTTCACATAAAATACAATCATACTTATGCAGAATATACTATGCTACCCCAGTGCAGAATTGTGGTGCTTGTTTCACTTCATTGACATAAAAGTCAGATTAAATGCGACATGAGGTCATATCGTCACCTTCCTAAAATAATGGAAGTAATTTTTTTTTACAAAAATCATGTTTTTGCCTATATTATATCTTTGTGATGCTGACCACTTCTAGTAACATCACCAATATCCTCACATAAACAGATCATAATATGTATTGGATTTAGGGCCAGATATAAGTGGCCTGGGTTGGATTTGTACTATTCAGACTGCAACAAAAAGATCAGATATGGGACACATATGAGAGAAAAAAATCCTATTTGAGTCCTTGGCCTGCAGTGTGAACGGAGCCTTTATCTTACAGAGAAAGTAAACAATTCCATAGAAAAAAAAATGGACTTGCATTTATGCTCGGCTGAATGCTGGCGTTCAGCTGGGGACGGTCCAACTGTTTCATCCAGAAAACAGCGAGTCTAGATTAAAGCTGTAATGATTTCTACAAAACAGGCACATTGTTATTGCTTAACACAAATAATCTCAGTAATTCAGATAAATGTCTCCAGAGCAGCTGAATCCATTTACATTGACTACATAATAGCTTAAAGACGTTCTCTGTCCAAAACCTTGAGACTTTCCCTTCAGCAGGAATATTTTGCCTCCAAAGGCTGGAGTTACTGATGAAACTGTTGGCAGTCAAGCTCTGACTGACGCTTCGAGCCCAGCTGATGTGAATCAATCAGCGCAGCTCTAAGCCAAAGCAGCAATCCCTCTCAGTCAGAGCAAGAGCTCAGCAGCAGGTAAAACCATCAGAAATACCACGGATGATGAGAACTCTTCTGTAGATCACATGATTCAAGACGTGCGCTGACAGTCAGGAATCAGTCTGGAAATGTGCCGTCTGATACCGTCAGAGTTTCACGTCTGTTACGGGTCAAAGTTTGAAATTAATTGTTGGTGCAGCTTGTTCTCATGCTTTCATTTCTTCTCACAAGAGTGCAGAAACATCTGCAATGAATGGTTGGTAAAAAAAAGCTAAAAAAGGTTAAAACACGAGCAAGGATAATATGCACAAAACACCAGCTAAAGGAAAAAGGAGGACCCCACTGATACATCCAGTGATTAGAAAGTAATTTAGTTTTAAAGTGGTGGACGTCCAAAAGATTAAAACAGAGCTCTTCTTTGGTTATTCCTTTCATATCTGAGAATAGTTAGTGACTAACTGGATCAGATATTCTCTGCTGTCTGTTATCAAAGAGATGCTAGTGTTAGTAGAGGAGCTAATGAAAGGAGCTAACGGCATGTTTAAGTTGGCGATCCGCTGGACTCGAGACCGCCATGGGTGATTCTAGCCTTAGCATTAGAGAGGCTAACAAAATGACATGTCTAAGTGGATGGCCTTCTGGATTTACAACTTCCTTAGCTGTTTTAGCAAGAGATGCTCATTTAAGCATTCAAGAGGCGAATGACTTCCCTAAACTGGTGACTTACTGGTTGAGATCCCCCGACTATAAGTCAACTAAAACATGCGAGGCACTCAACCTCGACCCATCAGGAGCAATTTGGGGTTCGGTTGTCTTGCTCAGGGACACCTCGACATGAGCTCAACAGGCCGAGGATCTACCCACGCTACCCACTGAGCCATTCACATTTAGGCAATGAAAATGTAGATTAAAGTTTTTTTTTAATTAAGTGTGGCGTATTATTTTATTTTATCTAGATGATTTGTTTTAGTATGTTTTAATTTTTAGTTTGCATCCATGTGTAGCTGTCCAGGTGTTTTGTGTTAACTATAGTTCGCTTTCAGCTCCTAGATTAGCTCATACTGCTGTCTGCTTTAATCAAACTTGCAATCTAACTGAAAACATACGTAGCTGCCCGACCAGTATAACAGATCTAAGTTAGCATAAATTCAACTTCACACACAATTCTATCAACAACTGGCTACTGTCGCTACATGCTACGAAGCTAGTAAGTTTGCGGCTGGTTTAGCGTTATTGTTGGAACATTACAGCCGGTGATTTAATGTTATGTTATAAACAACCACCACCAAACTTTTTGTTAACTTACCAAAATGTCTTTATGGTGAACTGCGACGTATCTCTTCAGGTTTGTTGTGTTTTTTCCAGCTACCTTGTGCCCACACTCCTTCCCTTCCACTAAAATCAAGCATAAGATATTTTTTCTCCACTTCAATGTAGCGACAATTGGTCCATAAATCATACCTTCTCTTTCTCTTGGGCCCCATGCAAAGCATGGCCATTATTGTTTTATTTTTAACCTTTCGTCGTGAATCCACTTCCTGGCTGTCCCATGTGTTTGTGCCAAGCGGCAACCTCCAGTGGTGAAATGTGAAGAGCAAATCCCCATAGATTCCCATGTTAAAAAGGCCAGCTTCACAGCAGAAATAAACATGTTTAAAGCCTGGTACAAAAATCCATTTTAGGATTAATGACAACTGTGAAGGGGGTGAATTTTTTTCTAACTCAACCATTTGGATGTTATTTAATCTTGAAATTAGGCATAATTATGGGCAGGTCCTTTAGATTGATAGGTATCCAATATCTACGACAAGAAGCTGGTTGGACTCATGTTAGATTTGAGTTGGCTCAGTAAGCTCTTAGCTACAGGCAGCTCAGAGTTTGATAGATGTCAATCATCCACCCCACGCTCACAGCCCCCCCTCAGCTCTGCCATTTTGCCCATTTTTGGATTTTCCTGGAGCGACAGCAGGCATGACGCTGTCAAGATGGCGATGGTAAGAACCGCCCGACAAGCTTCGCTTTTTCTCTTTAGAAACGTACGGATGACGTCACGAAGGCTCCGCCCATACAGTCTATGGTTTGTGCACCTGCCTGCTGCAGGTTTGAAAAGGGGTGTGTGTCTGAGTGGCGGAAGAGCCGAAGAGGAGGCGGAGGTGGAGGACACAGGATTTGACAAAATCATGTCATATAATAATATGATATAATTTTTGTCTTGTATTTGCTTGTGAACTAAAATGTCCATAGATTTTCTGCTGGGAACGTCTGGCAGAGTCCCCTGTCAGAAAGAGTTTCAACTCCCATCTCCGGCAGAGCTTCAACCATGTCCCAGGTGAGGCGGGGGAAATTGAGTCTGAATGGGCTGTGCTCCGTGCCTCTATTGTCGAGGCGGCCAGCCGCAGCTGTGGCTGTAAGGTCATCGGTGCCTGTTGTTTTGGTAGCCCCCGAACTCGTTGGTGGACACCGGCAGTAAGGGATGGCGTCAAGCTGAAGGAGGAGTCCAATCGGGCCTTTTTGGCCTGTGGGACTCCAGAGGCGGCTGATGGGTATCAGTGGGCTAAGCGGAGCGCAGCATCGGTGGTTGCTAAGGCAAAAAACTCGGGCATGGGAGGAGTTTGGAGAGGCCATGGAGAATGACTTCCGGATGGCTTCGAGGAGATTCTGGTCCACCATCCGGCGGTTCAGGAGGGGAAAGCAGTGCTCCGTCAACACTGTGTACAGTGGGGATGCTGACCTCGACTCGGGACGTTGTGAGGTAAGGTCTATTCAGGGGTGCTGGAGTGGAGGGTCTGTCCGATAGTCGAACTTCGGATTGAGGAGGAGCAGTGTGGTTTTCGTCCCAGTCGTGGAACAGTGGACCAGCTCTACAATCTCTTCAGGGTCTTTGAGGGGGCATGGGAGTCTGCCCAACCAATCTACAGTACATGTGCTTTGTGGATTTGAAGAAGGCATTCGACCGTGTCCCCCGGGGACTCTTGTTGGGGGTACTCCGGGAGTATGGAGAGCCGGACCCGCTTGTACGAGCTGTCCAGTCCCTTTACGACTGGTGTCAGAGCTTGGTCCGCATTACAGGCAGTAAATCAGAATCCTTTCCAGTGCGGGTTGAACTCCGCCAAGGCTGCCCTTTGTCACCGATTCTGTTCATAACCTTTATGGACAGAATTTCTAGGTGCAGCCGAGGTGTTGAGGGGATCCGGTTTGGTGGCCTTAAGGATTGGGTCTCTGCTCCTTGCAGATGATGTGGTTCTGTTGGCTTTATCGGGCCGAGATCTTCAGCTCTCACTGGAGCGATTCGCAGCCGAGTGTGAAGCGACTGGGATGAGAATCAGCACCTCCAAGTCTGAGACCATGTTCCTTAGCCGGAAAAGGGTGGAGTGCTCTCTCCGGGTCTGCAATAGGGTCCTGCCCCAAGTGGAGAAGTTCATGTATCTTGGGGTCTTGTTCACGAGTGAGGGAGCGGGAGATCGACAGGCGGATCGGTGTGGCGTCTGCAGTGATGCGGACTCTGCATCGGTCTGTCGTGGTGAAGAAGGAGCTGAGCCAAAGGCAAGCTCTCGATTTACCGGTCAATCTACATTCCTACCCTCACCTATGGTCACGAGCTGTGGGTAGTGACTGAAAGAACAAGCCGGGCTCTCCCTGAGAGATAGGGTGAGAAGCTCGGTGATCCGGGAGGGCCTTAGAGTAGAGCTGCTGCTCCTCCACATCGAGAGGAGCCAGATGAGGTGGCGCGGGCATCTGGTTAGGATGCCTTCTGGACGCCTCCCTGGTGAGGTGTTCTGGGCCCGTCCCACCAGAAAGAGGCCCTGGGGAAGACCCAGGACACGCTGGACAGACTACATCTCTCGGCTGGCCTGGGAACGCCTCGTGATCCCTCCGGACGAGCTGGTGAATGTGGCCGGGGAGAGGGAAGTCTGGGTTTCCCTGCTTAGGCAGCTGCCCCCACGACCCAACTCTGGATAAGCGGCAAGAAATGGATGGATGGATGGATTTTAGCTCAGTTTTTATTTAGTGAACTACATTTTGGTCTTGTCTTTATTAGTCCATGAAAGTGCATTCTGATTTAGTCCGAGTTATTGTTCATTAGTTGGGGTTTTGGTCTCGTCTAGTCTAGTTTTCGTCCGGTGAAAAATGTGCATTGACAAAAATATTTTCGTTTAGTTCTCATTAACGAAATTAACACTAGTGAGAAGTAACTTAAACGGCCGATGTGTGAAAGTTGGCAGCCCTGCTGACTGTGTGTGTATAACTGACAGTGTTTTTTTTCGCTTCCAGATATTGTATCACCTGTTGCTTACTTTTATCTTTGACATGGTTATAATGAAAGAAATCTCAAATAGGACCCTGCCACTTTTTCCTAACTTTCTCTGTAGCATCACGCTAGCTGGTGTGGGCGGACACACTGTTGACATGTGACATCACGGACCTTCAGGTGCCGTACGATGCAGACACCTGTTGTAAATCCGGCAGAGCGAAGTAAACAGATTTCATATCAACCCCGAGGACTAATGTATGAAATAAATGTAAAAATGAACTCTTCTTTTTATTTTTATTTTAGTTAACAAAAATGTTTTTTTAACTCTAGTTTTTGTTTGTTTTCGTTAACTATAATAACCATTGTACTGTGGAGAAAGTGTGCATGAATCTCCCTCCCTCCTTATTTTACCATTTGTTTCTTTTTTTGTTTATTTATTCATTTTTTGTTGCCTCTTGTTCAGTGATAATGTACAATAAATCATAAAGAACAAGCAGCAATTTTGTTTTTGACGGTGTTTTAGCTGAGATTTGATTTGTTTCTCCGCAGATTATAAATGCATTTCATTTTCATGGAAGATGTTATTTTGTATTTAAGTTTTGTGTTTTAAATAATTGATCTTGAGATAATTAATTTTTTAAGTATTTAAAAAAGATAGATGGGTTTTGGAATATAAAGTATCCATCTTGCAGCAAATAACTGAATCTAAATAAACTTCATTGTATTTTTTAGTGCTTCCCTACCAAAATATCATTAAAATAGCTAATTTTATGTATTACAGTATCAAAATTTTCAGGAGGGCCCACACTTCAGTTTCTTTTCATGGGGCCCAAAATCCCTGGCAGCGCCCCTGGTCTCGGATGCGTTTTGCAACCATGAAAGGTTTCAGTTCCCTGCTGCCCTAAGAAAAAAAAACAAAAAACAAAAAAACAAACAAAAAAAACAAAAAACAAGAAAGCAAGAAAAGTTTTTATTTAGTCTAGATAATAAAAATGTAATAAAAATGTCAAAAGTTCAGTGTGAAGTAGGCCTCCTCAGCATACTGCAGTAGCATTGAATGTAGACACATTTGTATCTATCCACATGAATAATTACACCGATAGACAGACGGACGGTTAAGTGGAAAGGATAATGTCATGGAAGAAGAAAAAATGGAATTAAAGACACCTTAAATATCTTTAGACCAACCAAAAACTTTTTTTCTGTCAACATTTTCTTTGTTTTTAGTTTATTTTTGATATACAGTACAGACCAAAAGTTTGGACACACCTTCTCATTCAAAGAGTTTTCTTTATTTTCATGACTATGAACATT
>JBAFTB010000008.1:4379824-4399172 GCA_037177355.1 Melanotaenia trifasciata | reverse complement strand
AATGTTCATAGTCATGAAAATAAAGAAAACTCTTTGAATGAGAAGGTGTGTCCAAACTTTTGGTCTGTACTGTAGTTTAATTAGGTTTTTAATTAAGAGTTTTCAAAAGGTTACAGTACTTTTTAATGTTTTTGTTTACATTAATATCTGAAAATAAGCTGGGGTGGGATCAGCCTGTGTTTGCTTTGAGGGTTTCAAGTGCACGTTAAAGTGACAGTGTTCTCCAGCAGATGGTAGGACGCTGGCCAGTGTCACTACAGGGTAGAGTTCACAGTTCTGACGGACTGAGGGAAAGAGCTCCTCCTGAGTCTCTCTGTGTTCACCTTAATGAACCTTCGGCTCCGGCCAGGGCTCAGGCATTCAAACACACCGCTTTTAAGACGATGAGGGTTTCTCATGATCTTCTTTACTCTGGCTATTGTTCTCCTCATGAAGATGTCCTGGAGGGTGGGGAGGATTGTACCTGCTGACCTCAACACCCTCTGCAGGGCCCTCTAGTCACAGCCAGTACTGTTCCCGTACCACTGGGTGATGTTACCAGTCAGAACTCTCCACTCTAGTGTAAAACATCCATGTCTCTGAACTTCCTTTGTTGTCTGAGGTGAAAAAGGTTCTGCCTCGCCTTCTTCACCTGGCCCTCTATGTGCAGAGTCCAGGATGGATCCTTGGTGATGTGCACACCTTGAAATTGCACACCCTCTCCACCAGAGTCCCATTAATCCTCAGAGGGGTGTAGTTCATCTGCTGTCTCCTCCCATAGTCATAACCATTTCCTTAGTTTTGTCTATATTTAGCAGGAAGTTGTTAGAATGGCACCACTGCCAGTTTCTCCACCTCGCCTGTATACGCTCGCTCATCATTGCTGTTGATGCAACCAACCACCACAGTGTCATCCACAAACTTCACTATGGTGTTGGAGCTGTCCATGGCTACACAATCGTGAGTGTACAGAGACAAGAGGAGAGGGCTGAGGATGCAGCCCTGTGGAGACCCGGTCTTCAGGGTTTGGGGACTGGAGGTATGCCTGCCCACCTGCAACACCTGAGTTCTGTTTGACAGGAAGTCCAGAATCCAGGCACACAAGGTGGAATTCAGCCCCAGAAAGCCCACACCTCAACATTATTTATCTAGTTGGAATAGTTTCTAAGCTTATCTGCTATCGCACACTGATTCGTTTGTTATCCTCATGTGGTGAAAGGGATTGTTCTTTCTAAACAAGCTGTTGGATTGTCTTAAGGCTCCCACTACAAACTAGCCATCGGCTTCTAGAGTCTCTTTTGTAAAAGACATGTTTGTCCTCAGCTGGAATTCCTGTTAAAAAAAAATGAAATAAACTTTATTCCTTCACTTTAGTGTGTTTGTCTTTATTGTAAAAGCCCAAACCAGGAAATCCAGAGCTAACAAGTAGCACGTTTTTCCTATAACTTTCTGGTGTGGTAGTCTGAATCTGTCCCTCATGTTGAACTGTATGAATTCTTTTGGCTACTCTACATTTCATCAAAGACATCCACCAAAAATCTGCTCAGTTTAAAAGTTAAAGGAGATGAATCAGTCATTGCATTTGATCTGTTGAAGTTAAAATATTGACAGTTTGAATGCAGCCTTATAGTCTCATTTTGTTCTTCTGTGAATCCCAAACCCAGCTGACTTCTAACATGAAATCTACATTAATATGAGGGAAATACACAGTATAAAAGGTTTATACTGTGATTTTAACCCGGCAGCTGATGAAAAACACCTTCTGCTAACATGAGAAACATGAAGTAGGAAAACATTTAGTGTTCAGAAGATGACAAAAGGTTGTGAGCGACTGTTGTTTCTGGTATTTCCAGACTCGACATGCTCACATCAGACTGTTGATACACAGCGCTTTATGTCGAACCAGTCTGAAACCAGCAGCTGGAGGTGGATGACACATCAGAAAACTGACAGAACTTCTCCTCAGAACGATAAGCGCTCTTTCAAGTCTGCAGTCAGCTGTAAATTTATCAGGCTGGAGCAGGAAGGCTGGTTTCCAGTGAGGAGAACCAGAACACTTCAGGAGGAGGGGAGACGCTTCTAAGAAGATTAATTTTCACTGCTGCCTCAGCACCAACCTTGAGGAACTCTGAATGGCAACAAAATTACCCAGAATTATATCTGACTGTGGGAAATATCTTAAAATTAACTATGAGAAAAACCCACTTCCAGATCTGAGAAACATTTATTTTGTTTGTTGGATTCAGACTTGCATGACAAGACACAGCCTCACAGAAAGTGTTTAAAAAAGCCTGGCAAAACCAGACTTATTATAAACAAATACTTCCTCGTGTATGTTACTATTATGAAACGGTAAACATAAGTGATTCTATGGAACGGGCTCACAAGCATGAAGAAAAAAAGCTCCCCTAAAACTCTTAAGACTTCCTTTCCTATTGGTGGAAATTACACCACCTCAACCAATGATGACATCACACATTTGGTTGTTAAAGAAGAGGCGGAAGTTGTGGGAGTGACAACTATAAACATATAATATACGTAGATGCTGCATTTAATGGTGCTGGCATTGTTCCAATTGGACGGCCATGTTGGTACAGTGCATCAGTCTTTAAGGAACGAGGTGCCTCGACTGTTTGAATCATTTAACTGTCAACTTATTCTTTACCATTAATAAACTGAAGGCTATACTGTATATATGTGGATAGTTAACCTTTAGTGGTTCATCATCCAGATTTCTTGCCTATAAATTCTCTAACTTTGCATTCTTAGCTTGACTGTTCAGCTTCACCTCTTGCATCTACACCCTCCGCTACCAGGAGTTAAGGGGTTAACATCCAGTTTTATGGGTGTAACATCAGGTCTGGAAATGTAACTATAAACATGTGTGGCGTCCACAGAAAGTCCAGAATCTCAGCTAACAGCTCAGCAAAACCATTTCTGTCCCCAACAAACACAGTTAAGCCTGAACACAAATAAAGACCGGGTACATAAAAATATTTAAACACAAACTATGGCTCCCTGTGTCCACCTGATGGACAAACTCATTAAACAGAATGTACTATACTAAAAAAAAACCTGATCGGTGAAGTGGTGAGTAATCTTTCATTGCTAGACCGATTACGTACTCTCTTTAAACATGAAAGCCACTGTCTCAGATCAGGGGAGCTTTGACCTTTATCATAGAGAGTGCATCAACTTATGATGTCAAAGAGCCTGTCAATAATCTGAAAACAAATACAGATACTAACTGAAAATGTATTCGGTGTACTTATTTAGCACTTATATAATGCATCTTTGATGATCAACATGTTTTCATAGTAAATTAATACTCATACGATATATTTCACCCACAGCTTCAACACATCTAACACATCCAGCTGTTGCTTCACAGTCTTTAAACTGTGAGTAGCCAGGACGCTCAGTGTGCGGAGAGCAACCGTCACTGGGCGACTCAGGGACACCTTCATCTTCTGGTTGTCAAAATGGACGTGCTTATCACTTATTTTGATGGCAGTATGCAGATCATCTTTGCTCTGAACATCATTCAGATGAACAATGTGCATCCGAGTGACTTTCCAC
Source organism: Melanotaenia trifasciata (assembly GCA_037177355.1). Taxonomy (NCBI): domain Eukaryota; kingdom Metazoa; phylum Chordata; class Actinopteri; order Atheriniformes; family Melanotaeniidae; genus Melanotaenia; species Melanotaenia trifasciata. The sequence goes on along the minus strand of JBAFTB010000008.1, from coordinate 4,395,614 downwards.
TTCATTTTGAACTGTAGGCCTTCTGTATTAAATCTTTATTTAACACAGTTTGCAAAAGCACGGACAGCAAACTGCAGTATAACATTATATATAATGTATGTATATAAAAAACACTAAATGTAATGAAAAGAAACAATAATCAGTACTTACTCGCAGCTTGTTGTGAGCTTGTTTCAGCATATGACAGGTGGCCATCATTACAAACACCCTATGACCAGTCACTGGATGTGGAAACATTTTTAGGAGCTCACAAGGTTTTCCTTTCAGCTCTCACCCAAGCTGGTTGCACATGCTTACATTAGTTACATACCCAACCAAAGTCATGCACACCACTCATCCTTACAGTGCTCTTGTATGCCAACCACCATAAATACAGGGCCTCAAATGCAACATCTGTCTCCCTTAGTCCATCTCCCATATCCACATATCCAGACATTGTCTGGTTTTGAGGACTGCATTAGATGTGTTTTGATGGCCATAGCATCTAACATCAGAGTAACACAACCATGTTTAGCATAATCTAAAGTTTTAGTGTTAATAAAAGGCATACAATACATTCTGAGTAACATTAACAATTTACCTGAGTAGCATTCCAGTCTGCCTTGAAGATTTTCAGTTATGAGGTTCATCTCCCTCAGATCCTCACGGACGGAGTTTTTCTTTGCCCTGAGCTCTTGAATCTTAGCGTTCCACTTTTCCCGCTCTAGGCCTTCCACTCTTGACAAAGCTTCAATAAGCCTCACCTTCAGAGCAGAGGGGGAAGTTGGCAATGCATACGTCTTGTCCTAGCAGAAAGAGGGAAGGAAATAATCAGTGTGTGAGTGTGTGTGTGTGCGTGGCGTCTTTCTAAACTGTTAGCAACATAACTCAAAAAGTTATGGACGGATTGTGATGAAATTTTCAGGAAATCTCCAAAATGGATTAAGGTCTGCCTCTGGGCTCAGGATGGTGGAGCCTGGCGGGTCGGTGGCTTCTTATCTTGGCCCACCGGGGCCTGTGCCCCGTGACCGTGGGGGGCTCTGGCTGGGGCCTTCCTCTGCCGCCCTTGGGGTGGGTTCATGGTGCTCTTTGTTACGGCACAACACAGCAGCCAGACCACCATTCTGCTGCTACAATGCTGGTCAGGACATGTTTAAAGAAAAAAAAAGAAAAATGGTTTATTAAACATGCTTGTAGTTTTAAACGCATGCACACACACACACACATAAAATATATTTCCTACCTAAATTTGATGTATTTTGTGTGATTTAAACTGTATCTAAGTTTAAAAATGAAAGATAAAATCAAAATTATTAAAAAATGGCCAATTATACCGTAGATCCTAGAGAGTTACAGCAAAAACAACAGTTTCCTTCATGTTCTCCATCCAGCCGGGAACAGTGGATCAGATCCAGATCACAGATGGGTTTACCAACAGAGCTATGTTTGATAAAGTTTTAATTGTTGGGACATCAAGCTTCTCTTCTGTGTTCTGTGCTTGGATCTTCAGATCTATTTGGATCAAGTCTGGTTCTGCTGAGGTAGACCAGGGGAGGTGAAAACATGCGGATTCGGTTCTGTGCTGCTGCAGTAATCCTGATCCTGCCTGACCCGCTGGCCTTCTGAACCCTGACAGGAGTAAAGCCGGCCGGTGATTTAATACTCCAGCAGCAGGAAACTTTAGCCGCTGGGAACCACATGAGGACACGAAGGTCCAGCTCTCAGAGCCCCTCTGCTTTCACTAAGCGCTGAAATATCTTTCAATCAGCTGAGGAGGAGGAGGAGGAGGAGGAGGAGGAGGATGGACGGAGCCGCTGCAGGTGTGTTTAGTTTGGGCGAGCCTCGAGTTAAGTGACATTATATCACTGCTGCTCTCCGTACATCTGCAGCGCTGAAGAATGAGACCATTTCCTGCGATCTGATGATGTCATCCTGATCCGGCTGCAGCAGCTTCAGGTCCTCATGAATGACTGCAGGTCTCACACAGGAAGGGCCCAGAGCCCTGGCCCTCAGATGACACCGGGTTCCTCACCCGCCGGGACCTTGTTCACCAATCGTCTTTTCATCCAGTCACAACAAGTTCAGAGATAATGATCTTCTTCTCAGCTGTGAAGCTCTGATTAGTTTCAGATCAGCTTAAAGATCAATGACTCGATTTGGTTTTGGTCTGTGCAGCTCAGACGGGTTTCTCACAGCTTCCTTCACAGTGAGCGTTTACAGCCTCTGAAATGTGTGATAGTCAGCTCTGCGCTTTCCGACAGGTGTGACAGGTGTTACTGATCATTCCCAGTGCACAGCACTTTTAGTTTCACAGCTCAGGTGAAGCAGGAGGAACTGTCAATCAAAGAAGTCACTTAAGCCCTGTTTCCGGGTCAGTACAGGACCATTTGGTGTGCCTTGGTTGTACCTTTAGGCGGCGTATCGACTGGATGGTGATAGATCAGCTACGTAGGGTAACGTCACAACAACGCCTTCACCGAATCCACAAAGGAGGAAGATGGTGGACGACCATCAGTTTGCGTTCTTTCTTCTTGACATGTGGCTTTAAACAACAAAAAAATCCACAGTATAGTTAAACATGGTGCTGTTGCTGATTCGTTTTTAGGGCCGTGTCACACAGGAAGTGATGATTCATTCGTCCAATCATTGGATTGCATTGTGTCAAGCTCCTCCTTTTAGGATTGGATCTTTAAGATTAGGACCCCAACGGCAAGGTCTCAAAAAAGTAGGATGGATCGGGTCAGATATTCTGGCACTCTTACTTTATTTTACCTGTGGAAACACTCTCATCAAATGACTTATAGAAGATATGAAACATCTCGATCTCACGTTCTTTAAAGTAGCACTATGTAACTTTTCCCCTTATAAATATGCATTTCTGACTTGTTTTGATGGCTCAGTGTCATTTCTTATGCATCTTGGAGCCGTTGTTGCCCTGCAGCTTTCCAAGGCTGAGAAACAACACTCCAGCCTGGAGCACCATGTTACAAATGATTTTGACTTTACACACCACGTCACACACCAGCAACTGGATATCAAAACGCCGGTTGTTTTTTTTTAACATGCACTCTGGCTTCATCAAAGAAATGCAAAAGGACATTTATGGATAAAGAGAAGGAAAGAAAGAGAAAGCTACAGAACAACTGAAAAGACAAGAGCCAACATCAGACTGACTTTTACTGGCAGGAGAGGAAAAGGCAAAAAAAGAGTACAAGTAATTAGAGTACTTGTACTCTTGGAAGCAAGTAGATACGCTGGGATCTACCTGCATCCTAGAGTACAGGCAGGATGCAAGAGGGATGCTGACTTAACTATGAGGAAGAAAAAGAAGTGGTTTTGTCATTGTTTCAGTGGGACAATACAACAAAATTATGTTGGCAGTAGTCAGTCATGCAGCAGAGAGAAAGTACATAAACAAAGGTATACAAGAACAAAATATCTAAAATATTAATAACTGAAGAATATACTAATCTTTAACAGAAAATATTTATGATCGCGACTGGAGTCCCTCCAGTGTGGCCGGCCACCATCTCAGACACACAACCTTTCAGTCTGTTTCAGGTGGTGGTGGAGGTTCCACTTGGAATTTTTGGAGCTTCTCACATAACAAAGCAGCTGAATTGTATTAAAGCACTTAAAAAAATCAAAGAACATGATCCTCACAGTGCTGCCTGATTGGTCCAGATGAGAAAGAGCTTTCTGAGGCAGGTAGACGATGGCGTCTTCATCCCCAAGAACATTACGATATGAAAACTGTAATGGGTCCTGAAAGGTGTTCCCCTGCTTATTGAGATGAGCCAATAACAGTCTCAGCAGGACTTTCATGATGTGCGATCACCATCTGGACCTGCAACCTTGTTCCGGTTCAGTTTCTCCAGTTGCTTCTTCATGTGACTGCAGGAGACAGACAGGCAGAGGCAGAGGACGTCTCAGTTTGTTGTGATGTGGAGGGAGATAATGTTGTGTTCAGGTCCATGACTGAGCTGCAGGGTGACAGAGTGGAGGTGTGACAGGAACGCTGTGGGCTCGTGGAAGGTGTGTGGTCTGCTGGGCTGGAGGCAGGGATGAACTGAATCGAGTCTTAAAGCAGTGTACAGACATGATGGAGTTCAGGATGCCTTCCAGCAGCCATGTCTCTGTGAAGCACATACTGCTTTCCCTCTACCTTTCCTTTCTGCTATTATAATATGATAAGCTTTCGGGCTTATCCAAGTTTGCTAGTGATCTCATGTTTACTATCAGAAAGGTTGAAAGAAATGGTTTGAAGTTGGTTCTCATCTCTCTCTGCCTCACTCCTGCCCTCGCTCGTTGGGAATTTTGTGTTATTTCACACATCTCTCTATTCTGATGCAGAAATGATGATGAAGTCACTTCCTGTTAAACCTTCCACCAATCAGGGAACTTAAAGTGACGGTAATGTCCAATAAGGAGCAGCCAAAGATCAACAAGTGAGCAGGAAGTTTTATGTGTGTCTGGAAAGAAGAAAAATAATGCTCCTCTATGGCTGGAATAAAGCCAAGATGGTTGCGCCAAAACGGAGTTGGAGTTGTTTAGTGAGGACAGCCGGTAAATAGAAGCAGAACTGACTGTAAATGAGGAAAAAGTGTAAATATGTAAATAGTTTCTGTTTTTTCTTCTGAAAGCCAAGACTTGAGAGAATGATGTGCAGATGAGAAAAGGCTTGGTGACCGTCGATCTGTGTGTTATTTCTACAAAGTTCTGTTGGTAATAAATTCTGTTTTCTTCTTCTGGTCGACCTTTATGCTGCTACATCTATTCATACATTCATTTTACATCATTTTACATTACATCATCATAATCTGACAGCTGAGGCTGGAAACATCATTTCTGGATGCTGACTGGGGTTAAAAGGCTTGAGCTTCTACATGAATTTCTTTTTTTTTTTACCTTTTTTAGTTTTTGTGGTTTTATAATATTTTTATTTTAAAAGAAATTTCATTTTATTTAAAATAAATGTAATTAAAATAATTTAATTTAAATATTTGTTATTTCATGTACAGTTTTTACAAAGTGAGGGTCGATGCACAGGAAACCTGCTTCCATCGCTGTAGGAGATGCAGCATCCGTCTGGATCCGTATTTAGCGTTGTATTTTTCATACTCTGCTGAGGATGTGGTGTTTATATGTTTCTGTCATCCAGAAACAAGTGAGGAACAGAACAACCTTCTATCCCGAGCGAGTCACCGTGATCCTGCAGCATAAAGCCACCTCATTTACCCTTAGAGTGTAAAACAGGCCACACACAGACACATGCAGGTAAGAAACCAGCCTAATAAACACAGAGGCGAGTGTGTTTCCGCTCAGTTAAACACACCATCAGGTCCTTTAACAGTTCCCATGAATGTTCAGGAAGATGGAAGATGGCCTGAACTGTTGTTTTCACTCCCCCCTCCTCCTCCACCTCCTCAATGACACCTCCTGAAGAGGACAAAAAAGCAAAGCCTGTCGTCCACTTTACACCTGCTTCTCTTCTTCATCTGTCTTCATTTTTCTGGAGGAGGCAGGATGTTTGGCTTGGCTGTGACCTGCTGCATGACTTAATCCCTTGGTGCTATTGTTAAATATTTCAGGCAAAAAATAATGAAAACCAAATGCGGTGCAGGGAAGCAGCTCTGGGTTTCAGGGCCTGCGCCTTAAAATTGTTAGTCTGCTGCAGAATGAGGCCAAATAACTCACTTATGTTTCCCTTGTAACATTACGCCAAACATGAGATCTTTACTTTGTCAAATCTGGTGAGTATCAAACCAACTGTATCAATAGAAAAACAGTTTTAATAAGCATTCCCAGGCGAGGGCTGAGGAACACCTCTCACCTGGAAGCTATTAGAGCCGACAGGAAATAGAGGCAGAGATCGAGTGCTTCCCAATAATGTGTGTCCCCCCGGGGAGAGGAAATATGTAGATTCATCATAAAACATATCGGAGCACTTGGTCTGTAACCGAAGAGAGAAAATCAGCAGAGACAGCTGGGCACCTCCAGCCCTCCCTGATAATATCGCTCAAACATCTGTGGATGCAGCGTGCAGAGAGCGTTTCATTGCTCATGTCGAACGTCTCTCCTGACAGTCACGCTGTAAACACCTTCTCCAGATGGATGCGAGGATTTATGGAGGCTCGTTCTGCCAAGAAGAAGAAACACAAGAGAAGACGGGCAGGATGGGAAGAAAAATAGATCCAAACTTTTAAAGATGTTTGAACAAAAATACGAGATGTAACAAAAGTAAAGACGTTGTGTCAAAACTGCCTCTAACTCTCAGTGTGGAGCTTTTTCTATTTAGGACCTCGTACTTCTGCCTGCTGACTTTTCCATTCATGCAACTTAGAGAAATTTAAAAGTCAAGATTTGTTGAACAATAACAAATCTATGATAATTAAAGGCTTGGTGTTCCAGATCCACATGAAAATCCTGATAATGTTCTTGTTTAATTATTTATTCATTTTTTAATAGTTTTGATAGGAACCAAACCACTTTACCAAATTATCTGGTTTATTTGTATGACCTTAAACCAATAATTTTCATGCATTTTAAAGTCTCGTTTTCGTAGCCAACCTGCTTCATCCTTCACATACTTGCTTCTGTGCTACGGATACTACCACAGGAGTCCAGTAGGGGGCACATTGGAGAAGTCCGACCAGATAGAGATGCTGAATTTGTAAACATGTAACTAAAAACATAGAGACAATAGAGGAGGTCGGTGTTTGGTTTATTTTGGGATCAAAGCAGATAAAACCAAAGCAGTGGTATCAGAACAGGAATGTAAGGATCCTGAATCATGGAGACTGCATCTTGTCTTTGAAACTTTACAAAATTTTTACCTCCGTCGACCCGTGACCTTACATCTGGTCCAACTGCTGGTGGTTACCCAAATATTGCAGTTTATGAACATGTAGTTTTAATATCTATGTGTGTTCCAAAATTATGCTTCAAACATGCACAAAAAGAATAATAAGCACATGCGGGTTATGAAAAGCACTGGCCAAATTACCACTTAAAGACAAGAAGAAGAAGAGTTCTGTTTCTAGGATAAAGAAGAACGTTAAGCTGTCAGTAGCTGCTATGGAGGCTGTCTGATGACGTTGACAGAAAATATAACAATTTGTGGCCACATGTTACTAATGTGTAGAGAAATAACTCATGACCGTGCGTTAGTTGTGCATTTTGATTTAAAAGTGTAGTGTGTGACAAAATCAAAGGTCAATGACAGAAAAATGTCATACATCATTAAAAACGATGTTTCTGTTGGTATCTAAAACTTGTTTTTATTTGCTTAGAATGAGCTATTTGTATTTACTTGTCCTGAGTCCACATACACGGCAGCTGCCATATTTGTGCCACCCCTTTTACCATGGTGTCTCTGAATGGACAAACAAGTGAAACATCTCTAAGCTTTAAAACTGCAGCACCAGCTTTGTTTGACAGATGCTGGAGCACCGTTTGGAGCTAAGTAACGCCATAAAAGGACCATAGAAGAAGACAGAAGTAGGTGAAATAGTTACCTGTAGGTCAGTCATCGCTGCACCTGAAGCCACTGGATACGCGTAAGCTTGTCGCTTGCCGTTCGTTTGTTATAAAGTGGTTTTCAGTAGAAGCTTGTTGAAGATGAAGAACAAGATGATGAGAGATAACCACTAAAATAAGCAAAACTATGAAAAGTTTGTCCAAATTTAATATAAAAATTCTTAGATTCAACTTGCTAAAGAACAATAATTCAGAGTGAATGCAGTGTAATGACTAGAAAATGTCAAGCTAAAACTGAAGAAATCAAATTTTCTCTGTCATAGAAAATATTCAAAAATGATGATGATGATGATGATGAAGAAGATAAAATTTCAGTTTTGTCTGAAATGTTTTCAGTCTGTTTTTTTTTTTTTTGACAGAAACTGTTTTCCATATGTCTCCTGGCAAAACAGATATTTCCAACTTTCTTCACATTGAGTGTTTCTGTGACAGGTAAGAAGAGCCTTCCTCATCTCCGTTGAAATTCATGCAGTGAGGTCATCATCATCATCATCATCATCATCAGAGGCTGAAATCAGTGTTAACGAACCAGTCTCCAGCCTGAGCAAATTCTCTGTCCTTCTCTCAGCTGCTTGCTAAACAAATTGATTCAACACGTTTAATGACAATGGGGGGGCGGAGGTAACTAATACTTTTAATGATCTCAGCAGACCAGCCTGAGCCGTGGGGGGTGGGGGGAACGTTCTGGTTCTGAGTGGTGCAGTGGCAGTTGTGGATGAAGATGCTCCAGCAGTGTGGCAGATTTATGGCTGAGCGTTGGAGATGAAAGAGGCCATGAATCAGGCGGCCGGAGGAGCGGCCACACACTGACATAACAGGCCTGCCGAGGGATGGAGGTTTGATGGCGTCGGAGTGCCTGCAGACACGATGCAGGCAGATCATTCCAGATCAGGTTTCGCTTTGTTGATGGAAATTTCCGAGTCATAAAGAAAGCAGTGAAGTCCAAGTAAAACAAATTGAGGCATCGTGTTGTCTGTCAGTCGTTGATCCAAACCTGATAAAAACTGAACCGTGGATTTTCTACGGGGGATTTTAAAGAAGCACAACTGAACAGATTTCCTCACTCAGGTGCCAACAACAGCTAACTTGGCATCCATCTTGCATCCTACCTGTACTCTGCGCTCCCTCCAACCAGTAACAGTCCAATGTTGACTCTTGTCCTACGTCACTTTCTTTCTTTCTTTTCCTCTCTTCCTCCGAGAATGTCTATTTGCTTTTATTTAATGAATCCATTACAGTTTCAGATTAATTTATTAAAAGTTTGTCATGGCACCTTTTTAAAACCATGGATCCTGAATTGAGACAAACATACAAAAAAAACAACAAAATCATTACCACTAAATTAAGTTAAAAAAAACAACACCTAACTAAAAATGTAATTTACTTGTAGTACAGTTTAAAAAAAACACGGAGTAGCTTGTGTGACAGTCTGTGCCCAGAGCGGCTGGTGTGTTGATATCCAGTTAGTGGATAAGCAAAAAGCTGCTGTAAAGTCATGCTTCAGACTGTAAAAAAAAAAAAAAAGTCTTGAGGTTTCTCAGCCTCGGGATGCTGCAGTCCAGAAAGTTACATAGTGCTACTTTAAAAACAGGTTTAAAATCCTTTCCATAGGCTGACCAGGCTTAATTGGTTTTATTGCAAACGTTCATATACAACAAAAAAAATGTTGCAAACTCTGAACTGAGCCCATCAACCTCTCCCACTTTTCTCTTTATGTTGCACATCAGGCTGAACATCAAGCAGGAAGTGATGTTTTCTCTCTGTGGAGTTTATGCTGTTACAATGAAAACAGAGGGATCTGACAGCTCCGCACCTCCACAAGGTGACGCCTCCTCCGTCTGGTGAACACTTCCTTCATTTAAGTCGCATACTTTTTCTTCACACCTCGTCATCACTTCCAGACAGCTTCAGCTGCAGCGATTAGAGAAAAGTTGCAGAGCCAGTAACATGTTTGCTTTACGCTGCTGTTTCCATGAATCTTTCCTGACAAAACACCTCAACATAAAAAAAACCCGGATTAGAAAATCAGCTGACTCCTCTGCAGGATGCTGGGCTGTTTCTCAGAGTTTAACCACCAAAGTGTGATCAGCTGCCGACTTCCAGCTTCCACTCAGAGGCCTCCATCCAGTCTGAAGACAGCTCAACATCCACTGACAGAAACACACTCCTGCCTCACAGCAGCTGATAAACCTCCTGATCAGAAGGTCAATGCATCAATAAACTCGCATAAAGCCTGCTTGTAGTGAAGGAACAATCAGTCTCATTCACCAATATCTTTGTTCTCATTTGTACTTGAAAAGATTTAAGAAAACCCACACAAACATGTTCATGGGCGGCTAAATTGTTTTGTATCTTTCCTCTTAGTAAATACTTTCCTCCTAGTAAATACCAAAGCTTGTCGTATGTTACAAAGAGGCGCCATCTGCGCTTAATTTGCATGCAGACACCTAAAGATGTCTATAAAAGACGATGAGACACACGACCGTGTGCTGACAGAGGGGAGATGAGACAAGTATGAAAGTATAGTATTAAAAAACGAATAAAAATAAATAATGAAAAATATGTGCACTGAAACCAGTTTGTCCTCATTTTTAGAGCATAAATAATCACATGATGAGATTCAGTTTATATAAACGCAGCTTTATGTACAAACAAGCCATAAATTCCTCCTGAATTTGGACAGTAGCCTGCAGTCAGGTCCATGATCGCATCAGGATGAACATCATACATCAACATACGAAGCAAATAATCTGCTGTGGCCTCCTTTGAAGATGACGGAGCGAGTGCATCTGATGGAATAAAACCTCAAGGTGAGTCTGAAGGTCAGGTAGTAGTGTCATTAACCAGGAGGTTGGGGCATAGCCTCCACCTCTTAATTAAACTAATTAGTGTAATAAAAAGTCAATTGTAATTATAAAAGAGCACATTCAGCAGGTGGATCAGTGAGTTTCTGGTAACTTGGACATTTCTTGAGCTTTATTCTTGTGGTTGAGGGTTACGGATCTGTAACACAAATTGTTTTAAGACGTCCAGAAATAGAAATAAATCCCATCTTCACTGCAACTTGTTCATGGACAAATGAAAGGAATTAAAAATAGTTAAATTTTCTCTTATAGGAAATTATAATGTAAGGAGACGTCCTGCAATATCTTTTAATTTATTTTAAAATAACCATATGTTTGTTGTAAATGATTAAAAGTTATTTTAAAAACATCACTGTAACTGTATTATTGTATCTGAATGAACAGAAACATGTTGGCACTCCGATGTTTGTAGGAAGACTCCTGAGTGTTTATAATCAGAGCATTTGTTCTTTGGTAGGAACAAAGATACGAAGATTTTCATGAATACCACAGTCTTTGTTAAAACTTTGTAAGCAGGACTGAGGTTCAAATATTAGACCACAAGAACGGACTTCATGACGAGGAGAGTAAGATCAAATTTGATAGAAGAAATAAGGGCTCCGTCCATCTTTTATGGTCTTGTCCGTCTGTGACACCTAGACTGTATGGTGACAGCCCACCTGTCCTCTGTGGAACAGGCAGGAGGACATGAGCAGAGGGCTGCTATAAATGACAGGAACCAGTAGCCTATCAGTACACAGGGGTTTGTGATGTTAGAGCCAATCAGAAGCAGAGTAGGGCGGACATTTTTATCAACTCTGCTAGCAAAAAACTAACTGAAACCAGTGCCGTGTCTCCCACTAGGCTTATTGCATTTAAACTGTTTTGGGCTTCATTTGTTATTTGAAGTTAAGAAGTTTTATAATAATAATAATAAAAAAATGGTAGTCAGGTCTTCATGTTTATGTTGACCGTTTTTCCTTTCTTATTTGTGTAAGAAATCTATTAGGATATTAGCCAAGAAATTACTCAGGTGTATTAATAACTTTAATTTATTCTTATTCTAAGCCCACATGTTTACTAACAGTGTGTTAGGAATACTTGTGAAACAAGGCTGACTAACACTGTGTTGATTATTGCTGTGCCTGCTAGCAAACATAATGTACTGAGTGGTTTATCTTAGGGTTGTAATTGTTTATTGTTTTCCTGAGTGGTTTATCTGATTCAACCAGAGTGCATCCTGCAAAGGAAAATCGCACCTGGGCTTCTGTGCATGTCTTTATCTCTCCCTTACAGAAATAGGAATCCAATGCTAGACGAAGACCACGAGGAGGTGACTGTTAGATGGCACATGGGATTTACCCAGCAACTGCACATTAGTCAGCAGCTATGTCTAGAATAGGAGGAGCGTGTCATTATTATAAAAAGGGTTCATGAATCAGGTAGTGTGTGCAGAAGGACACTTTTATGTCTGTTCACTAGGACCAGATAACAGAACCCAGAGAACTCTGTAAATGGCACATTTTTGTGATACCATTGTAATTAATAAATAGTTAAAGGACAGAAGTTGTTTGTTTTCACGTTTTCATCATAAAGTGATTACACTATAAAAATCTGAATTTGGCTTTATCTCGATGACAGAAGCTGTAGATCACTCGTCACAGCAATGAACCGAATCCACCAAAAACTACATATGACATTTGTGATAGTTTTCAAGCCCTACATTTAGTTACTACTCACGCTATTTTCAAAATCCAAATTTGCTGTTATGTCAGTGAGAGAAGCTGATTTTGGACATCTACAACACGGTTTTGAGCCACGTTTTTACCATGTAGTGATGCAAAAGGTCTCAGAAACTATATGGATCAAATATGATACATACGACATTATAGGGTTAAAGACTGTGGTCCAGACCGAGATGAAGTGAGTTTAACAGCTTTCTGCTATCTCTATATTTTAAAAGAAAAGTTTTCAAGATAAAATTCCTAATTTTGTAGCACATACACTTAATAAATGGGCTTTTTGATCTGAAGCAAACCTTCCTCTTTTATTTTCCTCTCAGATTACACCAGAATGCTTCATTTACATGTTAACCCCAGACCCCCCTAAAGGGGTTCAGTTGGTCACCTCTTTCACACTTTCTGTCTGCAGGTATGTGATTCTGCAGAAAACCTGAGCAGGTGAAGACCTGCAGCAGTGAGGACGGTTTCCTGCAGCGTCCAGAGGGAGCGCCAGGTCAGAACCTGTTTGGATGGACATTAGCTTTAATGCAGTGCTCCACCTCAGCAGGCGGAGGTCCCAGCGCTGTTTGGAGATTCAGCACAGACCTGCACTGCTGGAAGATGGAGGAAGACGTTCGGTCTGCAGCAACACATCAGAACCTTTTAAAGATTCAGTCACATGAGGAGGAGTTCACCGTAGGATCAGAGGAAAATACTGAATATCATCATTTAAGTGTCTAACTGAGTTTTGTTCACCTCAGAACAAGTTGACAATCTTTAGTTTAATAGGTTGATAGTTAATAAACACACCCATCAACCTATTAAAGCAGGACTTTTCTTCCACTCTCATTATCCAGTTGAAGCTCCCAACATTCAGGAAGCTGTTTACTCGGAAGTCGAAATCTCCTCTGTGATTCCAGGACTTTAGATAAATCTGAAAACAGAAGTCTAAATAAACTGTTGACTTATGTGGCTGTTACAGCTGATCGGAGGACAACATAAAGCTGTTGCCATGACAACAAACAGTGTTTGGAGTCTGGCAGAAGTCAGGGCGACCAAAACCAGCTGAGACAAACTGGTAAAAACTGCCAGAACCAGCTGATACAAACTGGTAAAAACTGCCAGAACCAGCTGATACAAACTGGTAAAAACTGCCAGAACCAGAACCATAACATCCTGTTAGAGTTCTGCTGGGATCTGGACCTGTGTTCCAGAGTCAGACTAACTGGTGAAGATCTCAGTGGGCTTCTGGTCTCTGACAGGAAGTAGGAGACTTGTCGGACATTTCCAACCATCGCTGAGCTGGATGATGCCATCTGTGTTGGCTGCTGTCAGAATAAGTATTGTTCCTGTGGACAAATCAACACCAGCTGGAATCAAACAGGAAAGATCTGGAATAATGCTGGGAATGTGTTTATAATGGAGAAAGATCTGCTGGGTTCGGTCCAGCTGCAGATATGTTTCATCTGCCTGCATCGACATAGTGTTTCTTTCACAGTTTTTAACAGTTTATAACGGTTTCTTTCTTATTTCTGACAGATCCCTTCGTTCTCTGTATGTTTATTTTTTGTTTGTTGAACCTTTTTTCATATAAAGCAACATAAATAAACATTAACTGAACCTGAATGAGTGAACTAAACAGAGACGTTCTCCATCACTTCGAAGAGGAACACAACCAGTTTCCAGGTGACTTCTAAACAGGTGTGCTGCTACCGTATATGAGGACGTTTCTGGATGTAAATGAGCAGGAATGTTCAGGAACATGAAGGTTTGCGACATGTTGGATTTATTAACAGATCATTCTGACGGATGTGTGAACGACTGGCCTGTTCATGGCTGATGAACGCTGATTTAACTGATCCGAGTTTTACCTTTTATTCATTTTATTTATTTTATTAAGATGGAGTTTAAATGGGTTTCTATAAAAGTTTGATAAATACGGGAACTGGCTTTCTTTCCTCTCTGGAGGTCTTTGGATGGCATCTTCTCATATGATGATCTTCTTCTGCAGCGCCACCTGCTGGTTATTAGCTCATCTACATTAATGATGGGTAAACTCACATGAAAGTAAAATCTCATGATTAATTGATCATGTTGTGAGTACAGTGAGAAAATGGCTGTGTTATTTTCATGTTAACTTTCCCAGAGTTTCCAAACGTTACCTCATGATGAGGAGAAAAGATTTGCTTTGATTCTCAGAGATGGCAGCTGAGCTCCGGTTGCATCACAGACTTATTAAAGCCGTGTACATACAGCTGCATCTTATTTACACGACTTTTACAAGACAGTTGATGAGATTGGAGTATCCTCCTTCACCCATCGCTGTATAAATATTTACCTGCAGTGCGTCGGCTCCATCTGTCCGGCGCTGCCCTCCCATAGTTCCCTCTGGACGAGCCGTGGAGACGTAGCAGAGATCCGCACTGACCGAGACTCTTATTAAAACAATGAAGCTCATAATTATCCTGGAATTCCAAAGCAGGGCTATAGTCGTAATGAGGCCACACAGGAGCCGGTGAATAAAGAATGAATGTAATAAATAAGCCATTAGATGGGCAGTAAAAGCAGGAGGATATAAAAAGAGACAACAACAGTGAAATGAGTTCAGACAGGTCTTCTTGTCTCTTGATGGTTACTTGGAGAAGTTTCAGCCTTTAAGTGTGTTTGTTTGGGAGTCAAACTTGTTTTAGTCATGACGCCTCAGATATGGAGCGACTGCAAACATCCAGAAAGTAGCGTTGATTACCAGGCTGCTGCTTGTGTCGGGTATCTGTTGTCTTCTGGCTGATGTTCGCTCCGAACGGGAGCAGAAATATTCATTCTCCTGTCTGAGCTGTCAAACATGAAGGGTTCACAAACATCTGCTTCCTTCAAGCCGTTAGGATGTTCACATCATCATCATCATCATCATCGTGTTGTGATGTAAAACATCCTGTTTTCTGGTGTATGACATCATCATCCAGAGTACCAGAGAAAATCTACTTTTTTTTCTTCCAGAACCCTGTTTTACTGTAGGTCTGAACAATCTGATGAGGTCTGGGATTCTTCATGAGTCCTTCATCTTTCTGGTCCAAGTCTGACATCTTCTTGTTTCTGTTTACATTAAGACCTGATCCAGATGCTTCATCTTGAGTCCTGATCCAGTCTTGATCTGGAGTTACAATCCAAAGTCTTGATCCAGGAACCTGATTTAGAGTCCCGATCATGAATCCCATTCTAGACTCCTGATCCAGATTCTTTATCCAGTCTTCAAGTCTTCCTCTCTGACTTTGCTGTAATCCTCTAAAGTGGTCTAAAGTTTTTCTGCTAATTTTCAGAGGAACTTAAGTCTGATCTGATTCATTCAGGCAGAAAAAAGGCTCCTAACTCGAGATGAACCAGTGTTGTGTCGTCACATCACAAACAGTTTAAACTGGATCTTTACCAGCAGCCTGTCATCATTTCTTTAGTTTCATCTCTAAAGAACAGCAAACACAGTTTGACCGAAAATAGTATCTTAGCAGCAACAAGGTCAGTCCTAAAGAGCTGAGAACTCAGCATATCTCAGCGGTGTGTAGAAATAGGAAGGAATCCAGCAAAGACCTGAACCAGGACCTGAGAGATGCATCTGGACCTTTAGCTGATCCACTACTGATGGATGCAGGATGTGGTTCAGCATTGTTTTGCTGAAATCTGCAAGGCCTTCCCTGAAAGAGACGTTGTCTGGAT
>JBAFTB010000008.1:4342910-4353057 GCA_037177355.1 Melanotaenia trifasciata | reverse complement strand
CTATCTATCTATCTATCTATCTATCTATCTATCTATCTATCTATCTATCTATCTATCTATCTATCTATCTATCATGATTATTTTTCCTCCGTTATCGTGCAGCCCTGGCGTATGCGTCGATCGAAACATACACCTCACATCTCTTCCCTGCAATCACATTTTTTTTTAAATTAAAAGATACTGAGTGAAAACCTAAAAGCAGTCAAATAACTGACTGTTCTCCCAAGAACAACCTAATGGATCATCACATTTTTAAAAACGTGCTCTCTGCTGCTTGTTACAAGAACTGCACTGAAAGGTTGAAATGGGGTGTATGAAGGTGTTGGAGACGTGTTTAAATTTAAACCATGATGTATTTTAACCCCAACAAGGTGAGAAATCCCAAGCAGGTCATCATAGAGGTCTTTTAGTAAAGCGTTGTTGTGTCATTGGCTGAAAAAGACTAAGAAGTGAAAATTTTTTATGTATTTATAATCCTGCTTGTAGTCCCCTCACCTCCTTCCTCCTGAAGAGAGAATGTCTAGCCTCGTTTCTACTGAACGGTCCGGTTTGGGCCGGTGTGGCCCAAACCGTGTTTGTAGCGACATGTGTGCTGTCGTCGTGCTAATTTAATGCCATGCTAGGTATTTGGTCTAAACCTCACATGCTTAATGGTCCAACTTGCAGTGCGAACTCTCACCTGAATTGGTTGGACCCTTCTAAAACCTCAGAACCGTATGGGCCCGGAACGAGCCGCTAAGTGGAAACGGGGCATTTGAGAATGAAAACTCTCATGAGTTGTAATTACCTTCAGCTGCCTGTAGGGGGTGGAGTTTAAAGGACATTGCTGCGAGTTGTATTTAAGGGTTTGAAGGACTTTGATGATTAATTGTTGACTTCAGGCCACCTGAGCAGGTTCATGAGATTCAGTGTTGGTTTGCTTTTATTTATTTTGTTGTTTATTTTCTAAATTAATGACATTTTTTAAAATTTACATCATGATCAGGTCATTTAGAGAGGAACACAGCCGTTTTCCTTGAGCACAACTTGACTTCCTGAAGGTTTCCAGGTGGACTTCATGCTGTCTCCTCTAATGTCATCGGGCAGCCCACGCTCTCCTCCACCTACCTCCATCATCAACGCTGACCTAGGTGTTGTTGTGGAGATGTTTGAACAGTGTTTGTCCTCACCTGCAGCTGCAGCGACATCTTCTGTGAATAAACCCTCTTCAGAGGGAGATAAACACCTCCTCCAGAGCGCAGAGGAGAAACCTCCTTTTCATTTTTGCTCTTCATCAGATGCTTCCACTCATATTAATTTCCACAACAGATTGCAGAGTGGAATTAATGCATCTTTCAGCAGCAGCAGCAGCAGCAGGCTCTCCTCACATCTCTCCAGAACTCAATTACTCTCAACATTTAAAATAAATAATTTAAAGATGTCCTGCAGCCTGCAGCTGCATCGTTCCAAGTGCTCCGGGGAGACCAAATTAAGCCACAGAATGTATATCTAATATACAACCCCACTAATGATACGTGTTAAAAGAGCCACCGTGTAGGCACTGCTCAAAAATTACACGGGTCATTACGGCGAATTGAGCACAGATTTATCTGCTGCCAACAAAACACACGGTTTGTTTTACCTGGTAATCACACAGGCGGCTAATTACACACAGAAACTCCTCCTTATGCGTGTGTGTTACAGTGATGTATGTTTTTATGTTAACTATAATTCCACACAAACTGATCCCAGATTAATGGAATATTCTGCTGTTAATAACAATAAGTTCTTTTTATTGCTTTCAGTTGTGTATTTTCCATGTTAACACAAAGTTGTTGTGACGTTCGTCCCTGTCAGAAATTACCAGCACAGCTGAAAGGATGATTATGGATTTCCCCAAACCTCCAGCCATGATGTTTACAAGTCTCAAGCCATCTTTAGTTGTAATGAGTTATCTGCTGTCTGGTTTACTTAGAAAACGACATTGTAATATCCAAGTAATTTAAATACGTACTTAGCATTTATCCACTGGACACTGAACTCAGAAAACCAGTAGATGAAGATGGAAATCTGTTCAGATTAATAAATATGCTCCTAATATATAAAATAATGTGAACCAAAATTCATCTGGAGACACAGATACCTTTTCTAAACTAATACTGCAGCTTAAAGTTTTTGTTTTTCTGGATCTAGAGAGGATGGCCACAACATTACAGACATCAAATAAATAAATAAAAATAAAATTATAGTCACAAAAAAAGCTTGAAATGACTTTATGTGAGATAAATACAAAAAATAATAAATTGTATTTGTTTGATTCACAGGTCCAGTAAATGCAGCTATTTTACTAAAATACCCATTTTTCTAATAAAACCAGTTGTTTCCAGTACTACTGATGGTTTATTGGTCAGTTTAATGTTATCCTGGGTGGGTCGTGGCAAAGCAGTAGATCATGTAAACACTGAATTCAGAAAATGTTTCTTCAGTGAAGTTAATTAACATTATTTTAGCACACTTAACCGCTGTGGCTCTTAGCTCGTTGCTAACATAGATGCTAGCATTAGCCTCATATTACAATGACTACAGTTTGTGGAGGATGTAAAGACACAAATGCAGGCTGAGGAGG
Organism: Melanotaenia trifasciata; assembly: GCA_037177355.1. NCBI lineage: Eukaryota > Metazoa > Chordata > Actinopteri > Atheriniformes > Melanotaeniidae > Melanotaenia > Melanotaenia trifasciata. Next base: position 4,350,452 of record JBAFTB010000008.1, on the reverse strand, counting down.
CAGGCCGGTGCAGAATTTGTGGTTTTTAATGACGAGAACTAGATTTAGAAATGCGAAGACTGGGTAAACACAACAGGTACATGACATGAGCTGGCCGGAGAGAAATGGACAGGAAATGACGCAAAGAAATATACACAAATATACACAGGGAGAAAAGTCTACAAAATAAAACAAGAAACAAGACAGAAACTAGCAAAACTAACACAAACACAACCAAACCCCACAGACCATGACAGACGAAACCTCTCCAGGTGTGTTTTAAGGTGGACGTGGTGAATCCAACATCAACGCTGTCCCGTGTATAAAGTTTTCAGATCCGAAAGTTATACTGGAAGGTGGTTTTTCAGTGTGCGTATAAATCAGTTTGTGTGATGTTACGTCAGTGTTACGTCACATCCGGCAGACAGGAGATCAGACAGAGAGGAGATCTGGAAGACAACATTTGAAATAAAAGTCTGAAGTTACTGTTTATGCAACTAAAAACGTGAGTTCCCATCTCTGACTTTACAAATTTAGCATCTGATCCCAAAGGAACAGACCTGAATAGATCATGTTCGTTCTGCATGTATACATGAGTGAAAGTGAGAAGTACTTAAAACTAAATTCCTTTATAAGTATGGGATGTTCAGAGAGGAGGTCTGATCCAATGAAACTCTGTTCTGTTTATATGAAAAAGGAAATTTCAATTTACTTCATAAAGAATCCAACATTTCCAGTTCAGCATGAATGTTGTCACATCACAGATGTCAACTACAACATTCATGGTGTCTGCAGAAGTCCTATTCTACCTTCATTTAGATTATTATTTATTTATTTAGCTCCCTTATCTAACCAGGCAACTCAAATTCTTTTTTCTGATAACAATGTGGCAAAAAGCAAAACTTTCGGAGGAAACAAAGTTAGAAGAGAGATGTTAAAGGTAATGAGAGCTGCACATGAAGAAAAAAAAACTTTAAAGTACCAGCTACGATCATACAATCAGAAACAGAAAGAGTCTTTTCCTTTTTAAAAATGAGACAATAACCAAATAAAACTAATGCAGGGGGACAAAAGCTGTGATGAAATGTTTGACACTAAAAAAAAAAAAAACTCAACAGTCGTCGAGTCGAACTGAACCTGGTTGTGTGGAGGTGGGAAGACGTCAGACCTCATCACCGTGTTTGGTAAAGAGGAGGGAGGGTGACCCAATCAGCTCAAATGTTCTCTCATCAAACTAACGTTACCGTGGCGACCCAGTGTTCCCGTATAAAATACCTCCTCCAGTCATTCTATGAGGGGTTCAGAGAGGGAAGCTCTGCTCCCCACGACTCCACACACTTTAGTCTGATTTAGGTTTTCTGTTGGACTTCATCCACCATGTGTACATCCATGTATTTGACCTCATGTACCCTCAACGCTGATACCAACGTTTACTTATTAGTTCCTATTATTTCTCTGTGGTGTCCCATGATTAAAGTTTTTCATTTATACATTTACTGATTATTAATAACTGCCCTCGGACATTTATGAATGCTAACTAACAACTGAAACAGCTTCTCCCAACTCATTAACATGATTAAATTAGTATTTTATTTAGTTTACTATAACCAGATGAAACTCATGCGATTTAGATATTAAATCATTACTAAAACTAAATGATAATTTAGACATAATAAAAGCTCAAAATTAACACTGATTAATAGAGCATAACAACAAACATGAATATGAACAAAACAAGAGCAAACATAAGAAATATCAGTGAGATCTAGAAATAAATCTGCCCAGTTTAAATGTAGATTATTCCGTTTTATCAGCTGCAGCTTGAAACGTCGACCCACCAAACACAGGATGACATGTCTTCAGCTGGAGAGTAAATTTTATGTAAGCAACAGTGACGAAGGAGATAAAACAAGACGCATAAACCAACGAATGTTATGATGAGTGTGCAGGATTAACAGGAGCAGTGACCTTATTTAAATGGAGCATTTATGGCAAACCCCCCAAACTGGTCAATATATCACATCAGCACAGTTAATAGTGAGAAGAAGGTCCTTTAAAACACGAATCAGTATCAAGAACTCAGCTTCAGTTTCGTTGGTTTTTTCCTCCTTTTCTTTAAAAAAAAAAAAACCCTCAAAGGTCAGAGGTCACATCAGCAGCCAGCAGCTGATGTTTAACTGGTTTTACACTTTGTTTTGAGCTCTTTTTATGCTATTTTATAACATTTACTGTGCAGCACTTTGGTTAGCTGTTATGTTTTTAAGTACTTTAGAGTTAAAATAGTAGGGTATGGCCAGTGTTTCAGACTGAGTCTCTATCGGCCTTCGTATGTGGTCTTTTTCATATCCTCTCATCTGCAGCGGTTCCCAAACTCTCCCTGACTTTTCCAGAGTGCCTCGTTTCTCCGCATCCAGTCTTCTCTTTTCTTTTAGACTGATTCCAACAAAAAGCCACAGACTGAGCAGCAGGTAAACATCGTTGTTGTGTCGCATACAAGTTACATCATCTTCGAGCCACCTTGCTACAGAGACCCCACCCACATTAGGGGGTTCTCAGTTATAATGGAAAACCACCTAAACCCAGTTGAACTGAGCTAGGTAGAGCTGAGAAGGTAGACATTTATTAGGTCAGTGCTACTAATAAAATGGCATGGTCTACTTATTCTGCTGTTTAGCAGCGATGTCGTCACACAGTCGCGGTTGCCAGGTTTTAAAAATGTCCTAGTTGAACTCCCTCATGCTGTCCAGGGAACTTCCTGAAACACTCACAGGTCACAGTTCATTTAAATCCACGTTACAGACCCACATGTTCTCTGCTGCATTTAATTAGTCTCTGTTTATTTTTTTTTATTTTATTTTTTTAACTTGTCCTGTTCAGCATGGTGGCAGCAGAATGATGGTCTGGCTGCTGCGTTGTGCCAAACAAATTTGCTTTGCCAAGGGGACCTTTATGGGTATAAGGCTCCTCTTGATAATCTCATTATTTATTTATGTATTTAAATATGTTATTTTATATAATTTATTTGGAATTATGAAATTTATATAATCTTGATGGACCTGACCGGAGGGGACAGAGAGCGAGAGAGAGTGAGAGAAAAGGAGAGTAATGAAGAGAAGTTAAAAGGAAAGTAGAGAAAAGGAAAAGGAGACAAAGATACAATATTTTTATTTAAAAGTCCAAATTTACTGTGTTTCTTTTAAGCTTGAATTTTTAAACTTGATCATGTTTAATGCTATTTTTATCTAATGTTCTTTCTTTTTCTTTGTCTTTTTTATTTTAAACTGGTGCTTTTTATTTCTTGATGTTTGTCTCTGTTATGCACTTTGAATCTTTCGTTGCCTTGCTTTGCCAATTAGCACATTTTCAGTGATTAAAAAAGGATGTACTCGGCGGGAAAGCCCAGTTGGAAAATCCCTGAAACCGAGGTGGGCTGTGTAGGTGCTAGTGGAAAAGGGTCATATGTATTTAGAGATGTCAAATTACCTGATTCCACAGTTAATCAGTCATAAAGATCTCTTAATATCATCACTTTCCATAAAGGATCATGTCTGAAACTTAACAGCGAAACTTCCGTACAAAACGAAAACAAAGTTAAACAACATCCATGTGTTACCATGTGTTTTATTTCTGTGAGCTGCAGAAGAGGCGTGTTAGAGTGTGACGGTTCAGCAGAGCAAGAGTTATTCCCCCCAAACAGATTCAACCATTTGTTAAATTTATTTTGCCTAAAAAATAAAACACCCATAGTGGAGGACGTCTCATCAGCCTGGAAATCATGACATAAAAAGCTGCAGTGAAAGGAGGAAATACATCCGACATGTTACTGCAGGATAACACCAGCTCTCTGGACTACAGCAAAGGTGGGTTCTCTGTAGTTTGGTTAAATGATATTTGACTAACATACTGAAAGTAAATGTTATTGTGCTTCTCACTATTCTGTAATTATGTACGATTCTGGTTGGGTTTACAGAAAAAAACATAACGTGACACATTCAGCAGCATCACCAAACGATACATATGAGAAATGACTAAAAACCGACTCAGCATAAAGTTAATGCCTTTTAGTGGTCAGTGTGCAATTTTCTGTAGAAGAAACTGGATTTGTGTGGTTTTCTTTCTTTATTTCCACTGTTCCAGTATTATTCACATCACAAACAGCAGCTTTTCTGCTAAAGGACGGCTGGAAGTCAAAGCTAGCTGGATGTTTTCCTGGGTTTGTAAAGTAATGTGTAAAACTGTTTTTATAATGTAGTTTCCAAAAAGAAGCCTCATAAGTCCAGGTAGAGGTTCTGTAGACTTCTCCATCCGTTTTCTTATGTATGGATCTATTTCTGTTTCTAACACCTCATGTGAGCATGAAAGTTTCTGAACAGATAAATGTTCCTCACATTGTGGTACAACATTAATCAGAAACACTACATTACCCACAGTGCATCTGGATAAACCGCAGGAATCTGTGTAAATTCAGTGGACTGTTCCTCTATGTTCTTCACTGTATTTGTTTCAGATGATCAAATTTCATGTGTGAAACTTTATTTAAACAGTTTGAGCAGTGACGTCTGACAGAGTTTAAAAATCTGCTTTTGATCTGATTCCAGAATGAGAGAATCTGATGTGATTAACTGGATGTTCTCAAATTAAGATTAAGAAGGAAATTACAGTTAATACGCTACATAATGATGCTTCTCATCAGATGAGGAAGAACTCGCTGCATTATTCACTTTACAGGAGCACAAAGTGATGAATGTGGAGCCAAACAGGAAGCTGATTCTGAAAAGTAAAAAAAAAGAAAAAAAGAAAAAAGCTTAATTACATGGAGATATGGCTGCCATCAGAGCCTCCTTCAAATGGCGAACATCTGCATTTTAATCGATTTGCTTTCCCTCCTCCTCTTCTGCCTCCACGTCTTTCAAGATCATTAACTTTATTGGATCGGACATTCCTGTTGCAAAAACAATTCAGCAGAATCATTTGCGATGCAGCTCCCCAGTGCGGGATGCAAATGCTGCTCACGCTCGCCGCCCCGGCCTGGCAATTACCAGATGCAGGCGCCACCGTCGGAATAAAGTCGAGGCTGCAAATAATGTGATTACTCAGTCATTAGGAGATGGAGCGCATTCATTAGAGGCGGCTGAGGATTCTGGGTGTTGTTGACATCATCTTGGCAGAACTGAGCAGCAAACAGGATGTCAGCAACATGATGCCCGTAACCTCCCCGCCCCCTCTTCCCGACACACACACACTCCAGCAAGTCGCAGCTGAATGTCGGTGACGATCAGCTGATATCAGCTGGGTCGATTTACAGCAAGTAGGATGTCAGTGAAATAGGTACACAGCTTGATAGCAAACATCCGGCAGGTGAAACATCTGGAAAACCACAACCGATTAGATCTGCGGAGGAATTTCTGATCAGATTCATCAGATTTTCCTGGTTTTCTCCACTGAGCATCTAAAGTCAACTTTCAGTCCTGCGTCACATGACCTGCAACGGCTGTGGGTTTTTATCCAACCTGGTCTCTGTAAAATGTGAAGCCTAGAAAAACCTTATGCTACTGATTCAGATCCGTAGGAGCAGTGTCGAGACTTCTCCGTGAAATTATCCTGGGAGGAGTTTTTACGTCATTAAACAGGTGGAAAGTGACGGTAGATCGGCCTCTTTGCAGAGACTGAAATTCTAATCTCATCTGACTTGGATTTTTTTCTGTTTCAGACTTTGGCCTGGGGGTTGTCTGTTCTCCAGCTACACAGACAGGTGTCTAGGTTTGTATATGTTCATTATACAAATTCTGCATTCAGCTTTTCAGTCTCCAGCATCACTGCCGTGCTGCCAGATGCTGCTTCTTTTTTAGTTTTTGCTCATTTCTTCACTTTTCTCTTGCATTTAACTCTTGATTTGTGCAAATGACCTGTATCACTAAACCTGCTGTCTTCAGAACATAATGATATTATTCTTGTTTGCATTTAACTGCCCATCAAACCATAGTCCTGCCCCTCCCTGTATGGATTATCAGCAGAGCCAGAGCAGGTTTGGCTTTCCCTGACGAGAGTCGGGTCGTCTTGTTTGATACAAATATCTGGCTCAGAAAAGGGCTGCTTAATATGAACCAAATTTCACATCTTGATATTCCTTTTTTACCTGAATCGTGATATATGATATATATCAATTAAATTTTTATCAAGTAACAAAAGAGAAGGTTTGTATTTACAGCCTTAAGTAAATACACTTTTATTGAGAATCAGCAGCACATGTGCATTAAAACAAAATGAATGAAAAATACTTTTCAGTGACCATAACAAAAGTACAGCTGTGCAGAATGCAAAAAACCCAACAACTTTTAACCCAAAACCAGCCATCTATGATGATGATGATGATGATATATCGTGTGTGATAAGGTCTCAATATGTTTGAAAATCTCGATATATTGCCCAGCGCTAGCTTAGAATCACTAGTTCCTCCTCTGAGGTTGGAGCGCAGTGAAGCAGCTCCAAACACGACCATCCAGCTGAAAAGACAAAATCCACTCTCAAAACCGATGTTTTGGAGTAGCACTATGTAGCTTTCTGATTTAAAAACTCTGTTTGACAAGTTTTGATGGCACAGTGATATTGATTATGTGTTCCTGTGGCGGTTGTTGCCAGCAGCATCCTGAGGCTGAGAAACCACACTTCACACCTTTTCTGCAATAAGCTGCAAAATAGTCTACATGTTTTATTTCATTTGTGTTCTGTATTTTCAACAAAAAAAGTTGGAAAAAGACCCCAGAAGCAACAGTCTGTTGCGCATGCGCAGATGCCATTATCTGATAAAATGCCACTTGAATAATCTGATAACCCCAGAAATCTGGTATTCATCAGATTGTTGCTGTGCATGTAAACTGAAACCAAGGGCACCAGACTGCACAATACCAGGTCTGACTCCTGCAGTCTGGACAGAAATAAGAATCGTTTCATTGCCAGACACCATGTCACAATGACAAAGAACATCACTTCCTGACAAAAGGTCTGAGAGCGAGGGGACAGGTGACAGAAGGGGAGGAGCAAAGTGGATTTCTGGTGGGAAGAAATTTGTGCAGAGAAACTCTGAGACACTTGCTGAAGCTCAAACAACTTATAAAGACTCTATTACATTTGTAATGTTTTGTGTCTGTAGTCCTGTAACTGAAGTTACACGGAGGAGCTGAAACTCCTACATGAGCAGGAAATTGGTTACATAATGTGTCCTTGTTCTGTATTTTTCTCTGACCAGACTCTTCTGATCAGACTGTAGTTCTGACTCTGGGAACAGAAAGTAGACCTGACCCTGATGACCTGAGGAATCTGGTTGATTCATAATGAACCAGAAGAGCCTTAATAATTTCAGTTCTAAACCATTCAGTGCTTTGTAAACTAACAGCTGGGTTTTGAAGTTAATTATTTGACAAACAGGTATGAGTCCATATTTCCAGATTTCTGGCTTTGTTGTGGTTTTAAACATCATTCTTTGAAGCCGTGGGCTCACCACCTGCAGGAGGGGCCATAGGGGTCGGGTGCAGTGTGAGCTGGGCGGCTGCCAGAGGCGGGGAC
>JBAFTB010000008.1:4302258-4325256 GCA_037177355.1 Melanotaenia trifasciata | reverse complement strand
ATGGCTTCACAGGAGAAGAGTCCGGCTGCTGAACTGGCCTGCCTGCAGTCCAGACCTTTCACCAGTACACAACATCTAGAGCATCATGAAAACCTCCAGACTCCAGAAGAAGCTTCGAGCTCTCAGAAGTCCAGTCTGATACTGATTTCTCCCTACAGACCTGAGGTCATGTGACCACAACACAGACTTGAATCATAAACCATGTTTTGTTTTTATAAATCAATCTTTTTTTTTTTTTTTTTCACTTTTTTTTTTTTTTTTATTTACTATATTTAAAAAAAATATAAAAAAAAAAAAATATCAATCTTTTTAAACAACCTTCTGAACAATATGTTTCTATTAATCATGAGATATTTATTCAAATACATAAAACATCAAAACATCTGGTTTACTAAAACATGTTCCACCATCCAGTATCTGGGTTTGATCCAGTTCAGAGGATCTTAAAGTGAATATCTGGTCTGAGCAGCTTTATTCTTCATCACAGTCTGAACCCACTTATAGAAGCTTTCTGTCATTTCTTTAAGTCGTCTCCAGGAATAGTTTTCCAGGATCCTTGAAGGACTTTTTAAAGCTCTTCTTTGGATGTTTCTGCCTTTAGTTCTGTTCTCTGTCCAGATGATCCCACACTGCTTCAGTTATGTGGAGGTCCAGGTTCTGGGGAGGTCAGATCTGTTCTTCTGATCTACAGTCCAGTTCTTGTATCATGTGACTTTATTACAGACTTCTGATGAGACTTTGGCCAGCAGTGGTGGATCAGCTAAAGTTCCAGATGCATCATTCAGATCCTGGTTCAGGTTGTGACAGGCTGCTGGTGGTAAAGACCCTAAAGATCCAGTGTAAACTGGTTCTTAGCTGAGTTGTCTGTTATGTGACGACACAACACTGGTTTGTTTCTGAAGTTAGGAGCCTTTTTCTGACTGAATAAATCATAGATCAGAGTTACTTTCCTCTGAAAATGTTCAGGTACAAGAACTGGACTGAAAATGCGATCAGGTTAGAGACACCTAGGGATTCAGCTCATGTGTGATACTGGTTTTCCTTCTCTTTTTTCCATCAGGTGTGTGTGTGTTCAGGCCCTGAACAGATGAGATCAGGTTGGACTGTAAATCAAACCTGTGGATGCTGCTTGCAGCCACAGAAGAAGTGTAACAGCTTCCAGATGGCGACGGCTTCGCGTCGACAGGTCCATGTTCTCCTTCTCCTCGGTGTGGGCAGATCTCCGGCATTCCCAGGTGACTCCCGTGAAGGACGCTGCAGGAGGAGGAGTTTTTAATGCGAGCGCGAGCCGAGCTTATCGGGCCTGATCCGCTCTGCGCCGCCCGGACTCTGCAGAGCTTAGCCAGGTTCTGCTGGAGCTCTAATTGGCTGCATTTCTGTTGCTGCTGTAACAAGCAGCTGTCAGAGGAACACACATGAAGACAACATGACACACACACACACACACTGATCAGCTGTTTCCTGTGTGTGTGTCTGATTCTGCCACCTCTGATAACTACTTCCAGTCAAACCAGAACCAGAACTTCATAGACTGGTATATGTATATTTGTGTTTGCTTATAGCCAGTATTGAAATGTCCCTCCTGAGTATCTGTATGGGTACATAGACCTTATCTTCCCCTTAGATCACCTATTAAGGTGTGTTCAAAGTATCTGCAGACTGCGCTGTCTAGCCTGCTCTCATTGGTCAGTCCATGAAGCCCCTCGCTGATTGGCTGTAGTGCCAGACGACAGTGAAAAAAATTCAACATTTTTCTATTTTCTTGCGTCACGTGGATTGAGAGCAACACACACGCACAAATGTCGCCTGTCGCTTGGCTGGAGGAGGACAGCGATTTTCGCCTCATCACGCAGGTTCTATAGGAAATGATGGAGAAGGATCAACGTCGCCTCCCATGTGTTGAGCCCATTATTCTGTGCCATTCGAAAGAGTTAAATCAACTAAACCCCAAATATGGATGGAAAAAGTTTTTTAATTAATTTTATTTAAAAAGAACGCTGGTTACACAAGAACATTCACCATCCATCCGCTTAAGCCAACATCATTTTCCACACACAGCACAGAACAGTATTACCCTCATGCCACTAATACAAGATATGACATTTCACCACAATATATGACACAACTAATGAATCTTCCACCACTAGCCACCATGTGTTCCAGGACTTCCTGCTCAATATTTGAAGCCTTTTGTGTTGGCTGTGGCCTCTGGAGCATTTTGACTAATTTGACTGGCAGGTGTTAGTTTTCATTAATTTGCTACAGATCACTTCTGGCTTTTGTTGTTTTTTTTAGTTTTATCTAATTAATTTTACATAATTTATTCATTTGCTTTTATTAACTCATATTTATGCATTTATTTTTATTAATTATTTGTATTTAACTTATTTAATTGTATTAAATTTTATTCATTTTTTTTTCTTTTGTTTTATTTTTCTTATTAATTCAGTTTTTTTTTTAAATAATTGTAAATAAATTCCTGGCATGGAGTTTAATTCTAGTTATGTTTTCATCTCTAAACTGTGTTTACTGCATTTTGGTCTCTAAAGGCCCAGTGATGCTCCCTTATGTGTGTAAATGGCGACGTTCTTTTCAAATGTTGTCATCGGTCGCCGTCCTCATGCTTACATGTGTTTTTTGCATTGCCGTAGTTGCCATAGTCATTTCCTCCACTAGTGGGCAGTGCTGAGTTCAGAGTTCACTCCCTCGATCGACGTATGACAACGTTTGAAATGGAAGTCGCTATTTAAGTACGTAAGGAAGCATCACTGGGCCTTAAGTGTGATTAAAACTGAGAAGCAAGTTTCCCAAGGTGAAGCAGAAGCAGCTACATATGTTTTCATGTAAAACACTGGATCATCAGTCGAGTTACCTCATGGTGGTGTGGTGGTTAGCACCATAGCCTCACAGTAACAAGGCTGCTGGTTCGAGCCAGTAAATCAGCTGCTCATTCAGACACCAGGTTCTGGCTCTGGTTCCGGTTCATGAAAATCCAGGCTGCGAGTTGAAGCTGACTCAAACATTTGGACCAATCAGCTTCCTGTTATGGTTGATTTTGGTTCTTAGAAAGGAAATCAGAATTGGATCCAAAACATCTCCACCTGTTTTAGTCATTTTCACAACCTTTAACTTCTGTACAGTTACAGCTGGACCGGACCGACCCGGCTCTAGACTTCCTTCAGTTTCCTGTTTTCTTTGGGAGAACATTTGTGGATATTCCAGCCAGGATTTGTTGGCCACAGGATCCAAAGAAAAAAACTGATTCTGATTGTGATCAGTAAATATAAAGATCTTATAATCAGCTGTGAGTTCAGCAGCCAATCAGAGAGCAGGATCTGAGGTTGTTTACATCCTTGAAAAGTTTTCCAGAGGTCCTGAAACAGGTTCTGGAGGGTGTTAAGGAGCCTGCAGCTCAGCTGGGTCCAGTCAGGACAACATTTGGGGTTTCCACAGTGTCAGCTGATCCAGGTCTAAGTTTCCACATCCACTACCCAAAGGACTCCCTCCCCCTCCACCAGCAGGACGTTTTCTCCGTCCTTCACCTTCTTTGTTTCCGTCTCTCATCCAACATGGCAGCAGCTCTGAGGTCGGTGAGCCAAACGCTGATCCCAGAACAGTGGAGGAGGGAGAGACCAGCGCCTCTCGGAACATGAGGATCTGGTTTCACGGGCGGGGGATGGACCTGGACAAGCGTTCGCTGGCACATCTGGAGAAGTCTGAGGGAGGAAGAATGAGGAAAAGCCCGGAACATAAGAACATAGTTCATTAACTTCCCCTCCACAAAGTAAAGTGGAGCTTGTGTTTAACAGTGTTTTCACAGCTGCCGCCGATCCACTGTAAAACTCCTTCCTGAATGAGCGTTACCATGGGAACGATGTAACATCATACTTGGCAGTGCTGCAACACCACTAAACACCTACTAAACCCAGCACATAGACTGGGCCTCCAGGAAAACAGACCTGCAGCATGAGCCAGAACTTAGGTCCAGAGGATACGTTTAATTCAGGAAACAACAAAAAGCACAAACAGCCGTTCTGGAGAAGCTACAACCTGCTGGAAACTTCCACAGAACTCCACAGACGAATCACAGAGACCCGATGGCGTCGAGAAAGACCGAACCAGTTCTGGTGTAAAAATGCTGAAGGCAGAAATGGACAACCTGGATTGATCATGAGGTTCTGATGCACAGCACCTGTCTGAACGAAAACTAAAAGCAGCAGAACCATCGATGGTTCAGGTGCTTTAACACTTCAAACTCCACCAGATCCTCTGGGCCACAGAACGCTATCGCTTGTATTATCAACAATTTCTCAGGAGTGGTTGTTTACTCTGTGGAGTAAACTGTCATCAATAGTTTACCCTTTCAGTGATCTATGGAAGTTTTCCAGGCATTCCATTTCCTGTCCAAGAGGTTTACAATCCAGCTGTAAAGTGTAGTGTTTATTCAGAGACCCTATACCAGGGATCACCAGTTTCACACCTCTTGAGCCAGTGTCCTGAAAATATGTCAAAATATGTCAATGCATCACACCTAGTTCAGATAATGGGAGGCTGGTGCAGACCGTGACAACATGCTGTTGGAGAACCATTTCATTTTGACCCGGAAAAAATTATGAAAGCACTTCCTGCCAAACCTTTCACCACAAATTTGAGGAGGAGCCCATGGAGAACCTTGTATGAAACAAGCTCAAATTTATAAAGTTATGAAAACTAAGAATGTTATGTTTTTCAAGGATGTTACAGATGGTTTGTTGTTCATGACTCTTTGAGCTTTTTGAAAAAGTGATTATTTTATTTTAAGATTGTTTGTCCTGTAAATGACCAGCTGGTAATTTAACATTCAATGCGGGAACAACATCTATAGAAGGTAAATAGTTACATCTTATCAGCCCCGACGCTCAACAATTTTGACTTCTTAATTTGAATAGGGCCTTTAACAGATAACGATAGAATCCAAATAAAACCTCATAATTCAAGTGAACCAAGTGTTTATCTTTATTTCTGACTATATATATATATATATATATATATATATATATATATCTTTATAAATTTAAATATAATTTTTTATACAATTATCTAAAAACAAAACAACCAGGCTGGAATAAAATAAAAAAAATAAACAAAACATAAATTAAAGTAGAGAAAAACAAATAAATTAATTAATTAGATAAAAAGAAATAAAAAATTTAAAAAGACTGGAAGCTTTTTTAAACATTATCATTATAATTTTCTCTTTTCCCTCTCTTTTCAATCAGATTTTATTTTCGGATTTATTAAAAAAAACATTTAATGTGAACAGATTTACAGAGAAATACATGAAGTCATTTTTCAGTCTTTAATAAAAATACTGAACATAAATAACTTTTACCCTCTATCCTAATCTCCTCTCTACCACCTAAATGAAGGAATTTATTCCAAATTTGATGGAAAAGGAATCAAACTGAACATATAAGATACATGTATTTTTACTTTGGAGATAAAAACTGATGTAACAGAGAATAAAAACAGAACGTTTAGATTGTTTCTCAGTTCAGTCATAGAGACAATAAAGTATTTAAAACTCCACTACTGAACTTTGATTAATTTCACTTCATCCAGTCTCTTCTCTGAGATCTCTCCATCCAGTAAAAGTCAGTCTGATGTTGACCTTTTCCTCTCTTCCTCCGATATTGTCCTCTATTGTTTCTTTGTTAAATCAGCCACGAAATGTGTTTGAAACAGTCATTGTGTTGATGGTGTGTTGATTGATCCAGCAGTGTTGTGAAATAAACTCAGCTGAAACATGTTGTTCCAGGCTGGAAGAGAAAGTTGTGAAGTGTGGTTTAACGTCCTCAGGATGCTGCAGGGCAACAACAGATTTAGGAATGTACAAATATAGATGTCAGTGTTTTAAAGTTTTAAAGTCGGAAACTGATGTAGTGTAATTTTAAAGCACCCCTGTCTCATAATAGGAATTTCTGTCTGTGTCCCATACCCCCCTAGATTTCTAGAACGTCTGTTTTTAATGACGAGCTGCAGCTTTACCGTGTCTCTCTCTGAAGACTCTCGATCCTGGTTGGCTTCTGACATGCTTCCATGAGGAGATGACCTCTGAGTGTCCTCATCTCCCTACCACGTGCTCGCGGAGCCTCTGTGGTGAAACAAGAAGCAGACGATTAAGTTTTCACTGCAGCTCTTAGTGTTTCCTCTCTGCAGCGCTCTGACACACAACACTGCCAGATGGCTGAGAGTCATTAAGGCTGTCTGATTCAATAGCTGCTGGTGTCCATCTCTGCCCCACGCCGCCGTAAAGAGCCGCCGCTCCCAACGAAAACACCCGCCTTGGTTGTTTGAAATTTCTTTACGCTCAGAACTGAGCAAAAAACAGAAATCCGTGAAACTGAGAGGAGGAAGATGACAGTAGAGACCAAGGTGAGAAAATGTGTAGCCTCAGCAGTTGTATCAGCTGACATGATATACTGCCGGTTAACACGCTCCGTCTGTAGGAGAACATTCACTGTCTGTGGCAGGGCTGGGCCATACTGCAGACTTTCTTATCAATGTGATACCAAGTAAATTCGGGCAAGTATCACTGATACCGATACGACACCAATAATTTTAGCTTCAAACTTGACAGTAATTTAGGTCCGATTGTCCAAACATAATCTGATCGGATTTCGGTTATCGGATAGGATCAAATTTTGAAATTTGGATTGTTTAAAAGGGAAATCCAGATTACGAAATTGGCTTGGATCACGTAATCCAATCCTGGTTGTTATCCAGATAAAACCCTCAGTTTGGGTTGTTCAAAATTTCTAAGTCTCCGACGTCTGCACCACGGGCTGCTCCATTATTACCTCAGACACCATCGCAACGGTCCTGCCCGGCGCTCACTAGTCCGAGGTCAGCTCAAGTCTCAGAGGAGGTCGACGGTTTCGACGCTCCTCTCCCGCCAGTGGCTCCAGTCTCCAAGGGAGTCTCCAAGTGGGACGCTCCTCTCCAGCCTCTGGGTCCTTCCTGTTTCCCGCTCCTGTATGTGCGACCTTCCCGTCGCCCACCAGAGACTCAGCTCCAGCCAGTGCATCCCTCAGGCCGTCCGCCTGAGGTCCAGCTCCAGCCTGCACAGCCCTCCGGCCGTCCGCCTGAGGTCCAGCTCCAGCCTGCACAGTCCTCTGGCCGTCCACCTGAGCTCCAGCTCCAGCCCGAGCAGCCCTCTGGCAGTCCGCCGGATGTCCAGCCTGCTCAGCTGCCGGAGGTCCAGCCTGCTCAGCCGCCGCCAGAGATCTACCTAGCCTGTTCTCCAGAGCTCCGGTCCGAGCATGCCCGTCCGCCAGGGGTTAGCCCCAGGCCTACACGTCCTCCGGGTCGTCCTCCTTCCATGACCCGGCCCTGGTCTGCTCATCCTCTGGGTCGTCCTCCTTCCATGACCCGGCCCTGGTCTGCTCGTCCTCCGGGTCGTCCTCCTTCCATGACCTGGCCCTGGTCTGCTCGTCCTGCGGGTCGTCCTCCGTCCATGACCCGGCCCTGGCCTGCTCGTCCTCCCAAGATCCGGTCCTGGCCCTGGTCCGCTCGCCCTCCGGGCCGTCCTCCAGAGATCCGGTCAGTCCAGCCTCCCAGGTCCCAGCCCTGGCCTGCTCATCCTCCGGGGCATCCAAGGATCCGGTCCAGGTTTTCCCGTCATCCTGGACGCCCACCAACGTTTTGGGTGTTTTTGTCTCCCCCTTGCGGTCGTCCGCCAGGACTCCAGCTCCTGTCCTCACAACCCTCCTGTCGTCCTCCCAGGCCTTCTGGAATCCGGCCTTCTGGAGGGGGGGGCACTGTTACAGTCTGTCCTGCCACTCCTCCTGCACTTCCCTGTTCTTCCGCTCCTCCATTCACTCCTCACTTCCCTGCTCCTCCACACCAGTTCCAGATCCACTAATCATAATCATGTCAACCTGCCACACCTGTTCACCATTGACTCTCCGGTCCTTATATACTCCACCAGTTCAGTCACTCCTTGTCGGACCTTAATCCACACACCTAAAGGACTCACTCCTGTTCCGTCTCCAGATTCCTCACATCCATGTTGGTAATTGTATGTTTATCTGCAGTATTCCATTCAGAGAATATATCTGTTAAACGTCCCCTTGTCTCCCTGGAGTCCACGTGTAACAGTGTCAAATGATACTAATAAGAGACTTTTAACCTGCAGATAAAGAGTTTTCTTCCGCAGACTATGAGCTGGGTGGATCGATCCAAATATCAATAGCATCATTTGCAGGCAAAAAAAACAAAAACAAAAAACAAAAAACAAAGAATGTGAATGAGAGCCAACAAATAGTAGATTTTGCTTTTGTTAAGCTAATTTGCACTGTTAACTTTATTTTTCTCAAAAAACTGTGTGATAAAAGGGGATAAGTTATTTTATTATTTTTCTTCATTGTGGCCGTTGTTAGTTTATATTGTTTGCAAAAAAAAAAGCTTAAATAAAAAATTCTCTTCAAAATAGTAAATGATCAGCTCAGCAAAAACGCTGACTTCTAAATCTCTTTTTTGAGTATACATATCTATCAATCTATCTATCTATCTATCTGTCTGTCTGTCTGTCTGTCTATCTATCGGCAAATGATTTGAATACTTGATTGAAGTCTTGAGATGATTATGAAATTTCAACCAAAGTATCAATATCATATTGGTATCAACAATATTTGCCCTGGATTGACTTGGTGTTGGATTGATCTGTAGTATTGCCCAGCCCTTAAACTCTTTGCCTGCAGGAAAAACTTCTTTCTTTGCAGGAGAAAACTCTCAGGTGGTCTCAGCTTCGGCCACCAACTTTGTTCACAAATGGTCTCTGCTGTTCTCAGATGGTCAGAGATGTTCGCCCAACTTTTCCCACAGCTGCGTGACAGCTTGGTGTTTAAGAACCCTGAAGGACTAAAACACATATTAATGCTGAACCAGAAGGAGCAAAGAAAAATAAAAGGAGAAAACGAAGACAAAATAAAAAGACAAAAGGTGCATTCACATTGGTCATTTTTGGTCTGCTTCCACAGATAGCTCAGTTCATTTAGAGCAGTGTGGACCAAAGAAAAGTACAACCTACCCAACAACCAACCCAACAACCAACCCAGCAACAAACTCAACAACCAGCCCAACAACCAACCCAACAACAAACTCAACAACCAATCCATCAACAAACCCAACAACAAACTCAACAACCAACCCAAGAACAAACTCAACAACCAACCCAACAACCAATCCAACAACAAACTCAACAACCAAATCAACAACAAACCCAACAACCAACCCAACAACAAACTCAACAACCAACCCAACAACAAACTCAACAACCAAATCAACAACAAACACCACAACCAGCCCAACAACAACCTCAATAACAACCCCATTAACCAACTCAACAAAAGAAAGTACCCTAATCTGCTTCAAAACTGGGGGTCTGGGTGCAGCTCGCTGACAAATAGGCCATCCAGTGAATCAAAGACAGGAAGTGACACAGAGCATGTCGTAGAACAACATGTCAGCTATCTCGCACTCTCTCCTGCTGCTCATACTGGACAGATTCTTGTGAAAACTATCAGGTTTGAAACACCAAAGTAAAAACAGAAACCCTAAGACTGCATAAACTTTTTTGATAGAATAGAATAGAATAGAATAGAATAGAATAGAATAGAATAGAATAGAACAGAATAGAATAGAATAGAATAGAATNNNTATTGAATTTCCCTTTGGGATTAATAAAGTATTTTTCATTTCATTTCATTTCATTCATTTCATTCATTCATTTCATTCATTTCATTTCATTTCATCCTGATATGAATGTGTCCAAAGATACAAAAGAGATCAAACAACAACATGGCAGACCAGACAACTAACTGCTGTATCTGTCGAGTCACATAACAGAGAACACTGAATGATCTCTGTTGGAGAACAAAGCAGAGAACCATCAGGAGCACCTACAGGAAGAAAAACTCATAAAAACACAACAAAACACCAATAGGTGAATCAAAACATGGCTGTAGTTCCTGATGATGACTAAAAAGACAAAACAGTAACTGAGTTTGTGTGCGTGTGTGTGTGGGTGTGTGTGAGAGAGTGTGAGATTGTGTGAATGCATGCAGAATATCACAATAATTTTAAATAAATTGTGTTTAGTAATGGGTGCAGCAAGTCATCACACTGCAGCCCTCCAAGGATCAGATGCAGACAGAAAGGACCTAAAGACTCCAGGAACCAGCAGCATTCAGGTCTGCAAGGCATCAAATGCACAAGTATGAGTTGAGTGCAGGACCCAGATCTCCACAGCTGTCCGTCCACAAACAGCTCCAAGTGGAAAGTTAGGGAAACTCCAGGTTTCCTGACACGTCAGTGTTTGTTTCCCAGAACACAGACGGACGAAAACTCTGGACGTGGAGAATCAGGTGTGGTGTCCCTTCATTCACCAGACCTGTTGCTTCAGGTCCTCAACAGGTCTGGTGTTGGAGACGAGGGGAGATATGTCAGCTAACAAACATAAACTGTTTGTTTTCTGCCACGAGAAGTTGTTTTACAGACTTTAGACGAGAACTTTAAAAGATGTTCTTGGCTCTGGGTGGTGTAACAATCTTGAAACACAGTGTTCAAAAGTGACACGTTCAATAAAAAGTGTTTTCACATCAGTGACAGCTGAGCAGCTTCAAACACATCAGGATGTTTGTGTTAAATGTGTTTATTCTGCAGCGTGTCGGGCTTCTCTTCATTATCTGCAGAAAACCCTAAGACTGCACCAATATTTACACTTTGAGCTGAAAAACGTTACATTCTGCTGAATTATGCAGAGATTTTGCTAAAGGTCTTTCCCTGGAGTTTGTGATGCAACACTTTCAGCTCCTTTCAGCACTGAGTTTGTTCGGATGGTTGAGATACAGATCAGCTTCTCAGGAGTCACAATAGATTCACAAACTTCCTCTGACAGTGAGAAGAAAACCAGAGTTTGGTTTTGTTTGGGAGGCGCGGGCTTTTGTTTCCCAGCAGCCCGTCTGTCATCTATAATTCATGGTGTTTAATGGGCAGCTGATATTTTGGGGAAACGCCATTTGTAAAAATCAATGGAACAAATGACGAGCGGCTGATGTTAATGCTGCAGCTCAGACCTGACAGGAAGGAGATGCAGGCAGGAAAGGTGATGGAAAGCAGTCCGATAATCTGATCTGAGTCCAGATTTAAGGCTGATTAATAAATAAAATATGTGCCCCCAACAAAAAATGAATAATTCAGTCGTTCAGCCGTCAAAAAATATCCTAATAAATGTTGGCCCACATATTGAGATGCACGTTTTGAGCAGCTAATGACCTGAATCTGAATGAATGGACATTGACTTTGAGGAATTTTAAGTGTGTGTGTTTTAAGTGTATGTGTGAGTGCTCAATCATCAGTGTGAATATTTAAAAGGAAAGCAGGCTTTGACCTCTTTTTCTTTTACTGCCAAGTTCAGTCGGTTTCAGCCGGATTCTCTAGGTTTACACCTCAAATAGCATTGTCACAGTCAGAAAACATAACGATAATCTATCATTTTGATCAGCTGATTGCTGATTTACTGCAACTGCCAGTTAAACCAACAACAAACCGAACAAGCCCAACAACCAACCTAACAACCAACTCAACAACTAACCCAACAACCAACCTAACAACCAGCCCAACAACAAACTCAACAAGCAACCTAACAACAAGCCCAACAACAAACTCAACAACCAACCTAACAACCAGCCCAACAACAAACTCAACAACCAACCTAAGAACCAGCCCAACAACAAACTCAACAACCAACCTAACAACCAGCCCAACAACAAACTCAACAACCAACCTAACAACTAACATAACAACCAGCCCAACAACAAACTCAACAACCAACCTAACAACTAACATAACAACCAGGCCAACAACAAACTCAACAACCAACCCTGCAGCTGGTTAGCTCAGTTGGCAGAGCATCCATCTCCTATGCAGGAGACCCAAGTTTGATTTCCCTGGGGGACGAATATTAACACCTTCCAGTTGGGTCCTTAGGCAAGACCTTTAACACTACTGCCTAACCACTTTAAGTCACTTTGGAAAAAAGCATCTACTAATGAGTGTAATGTAATGTAACCAACTCAACAATCAAACCAAAACAAACCCAACAACACCCCCAAACAAACACAAAACAGGACAAAACAAAGATGTTGAAGATCATGGCCCGACAAAGCCAACAGAACCACATCATCTGCAAAGAGCAAAGATCCAATCCTGAGGCCACCGAACTGGATCCCCTCAACACCTCGGCTGCGCCTAGAAATTCTGTCCATAAAAGTTAAGTCTCTGCTCTTTGCAGATGATGTGGTTCTGTTGGCTTCGTCAGGTCGTGATCTTCAGCTCTCACTGGAGCAATTCACAGCCGAGTGTGAAGCGGCTGGGATGAGAATCAGCACCTCCAAGTCTGAGACCATGGTCCTCAGCCGGAAAAGGGTGAAGTGCTCTCTCCGGGTCTGCAATAGGATCCTGCCCCAAGTGGAGGAGTTCACGTATCTTGGGGTCTTGTTCATGAGTGAGGGAAGGATGGAGCAGGAGATCGACAGGCGGATCGATGCGGCGTCTGCAGTGATGCAGACTCTGCATCGGTCTGTCGTGGTGAAGAAAGAGCTGGGCCAAAAGGCAAAGCTCTCGATTTACATCTACATTCCTACCCTCACCTATGGCCATGAGTTGTGGGTAGTGACCGAAAGAACAAGACCGCGAATACAAGCAGCCGAAATGAGTTTTCTCCACAGGGTGGCTGAGCTCTCCCTTAGAGATAGGGTGAGAAGCTCAGTGATCCGGGGGGGGGGCTCAGAGTAGAGCCGCTGCTCCTCCACATCGAGAGGAGCCAGATGAGGTGGCCCGGGCATCTGGTCACGATGCCTCCCTGGTGAGGTGTTCCGGGTTTCCCTCCTTAGGCAGCTGCCCCTGTGACCCGACTCTGGATAAGTGGAAGAAAATGGATGAATGGACGGAACAAGAAAATGTACCACAAACCAAGAACCAAGACCAAACCAACCAGAACCAAGCCAAACCCAACTAAGCAAAGCATACTACTTTAGATTAAAAAAAAAAACAAAACAAACAAATTAAACAGTTCTTTTCCAACTAGACTCATCTTTAACAACATAAGCCATTTGAGAGAACATAGCGTAAATATAAACAGTGAGTCTGAGGTTGCCATGGAGACGGTTTGATAAACCGTCAGCTGCAGCAGCATTTCAACCTGTTTTATTTTCACTTGGAAAATTATTCATGACTATTGGACTGGCTGATGTGGAACGTAAACATTAATGTACTGAAAATTCTCCATCTGGTTCTGGAGGAGCGAGCTTTAGGACTTCCCAAACAATGCCTTCATACATCACCTAAAAGTCATGGCTGGATTAGTGAGGGGGCTTATCATGCAAAGAGCTAGAGGCCAGAGGGAATAGGGGCCTGAGGGGATGGGGGGAGGGGCTGTATTTAAACCGATTGTCAGTTTTTCTGCCTGTTTTAGACAACGCTCGAGTAACCAAGGAGATGGGAAACAGATGCGAAACAAAAGAATCTCTCTGTGTGGGGTCCGCCTCTAACATCACCAACACAAAATAGCTCAAAGTAGCCGTTCTGCTATTAACAAGTGAAACAAATGAAACAAGTGACAAGTGACGTAACAAGTGAAAAACTCTCTTAAAGAGATCAGAGGAGTCAGAGACAAGGTGTCATGGTCCATGGGTTTTGGGTTTGGGTTTTTGTGGTCTGTGTGTTTTGGTTTGGTTTTGGTGTCCTTTGCGTTCATTGTCTTATCTAGTTTCCTGTTTTATTTTGTAAGTTCATTCCCCTTGTGTTCTGTTTTGCTTCCTGTTCATTAGCGCACCTGGTTTGATTTTCTCATTCATTTCACCTGTTCCTGATTAGTTCCTCAGTGTATTTATACCCCTTGTTTTCAGTCTTCCTTTGTCAGATCCTTGTTGTGTTTTCCCGCCATGTGTTCCCTGAGTTTTTTGGTTAATTCCCAATCAGGCTTGTTCTTGCACCCATCTACCTCCACCCTCTGACTCCTCCTGTTGGGTCCTTAACTCTACTGTACCTCGTACACGGAGGACATGTCCCCAAGATGTCCTTACCTTCAGAAGTTTCCAGACAGAAGACATTTAGAAACACATAGAAACATGAAATAGAAAAACACAACAGAACACCGTGGTTCTTCTGTGACTGGTACTCAAAATTAGCTGAAATACAAAGTAAATAATAGCTAACAAATCAAAGACTGTTCTCTTTGTTACTTGTGTTTACTCTAACTCAAATACGTCTTCACATAACATTGTTATTCGGAAAATTTATAAACAACAACTTTGCAAGAATACAATATACATATCGAAAATGAATGACTGTTAAAGTAATGATTAAAAAAAAAAGATAAAGAAAACATATTATTAGAAGCATGTCAGAGTGCAGACCTCCGCCAGGTCATATGGTCACTCACCTGAGAAAAACTCCAAAAGGCCCAACAGCCCATCCAGTACCCCAATATTTATAACCTTCTGGATCACCAGATCCAGAACATCAACATGGACAGATTATAACATCTACCATGATGTAATTTCCTTTCTTCTTTTTGTCAATGATTGTGGGCACTATCTGAAATTTCCTGCATCTATGTGGTGATCCAGATCATCCCCAAAGTCTAATAGTTTTATTTTGTGTTATGATGCTAACAGACAGACAGACAGATGAATGCTGCCAAAAACATAAAAAAAGACCAGAGGTAGAAGAATGAATGAAGAAAGAATAAGTGTTGGCTATCCAGCAACAAATGAATGAAGGAGACTCAGATGGGAGAAAATGATCAGCTCCTCTTACTACAATAGGACCAAGTAAGGAGTAGACCAGAAGATGGCCTGTAGCAGGGTTTTATAACATTTTGGACATCCTCTACCAGAGATGCATCGATGCCTAAATTAGTTTTCATTACTGAGCTGTTGACCTGCGATACAATAAACCAATATCAGCACATCCGACGCTCTGTTTCCTTACTTCAGCATTACGTGATACTATTTATATAAATATATTAAAATAACATTTAGTAAATATTTGACATTTTCTATTTGAAATCCCAAAGTAATCCCACATGTTAATCAATTAATTGTTTATTTATTGAAGCTTCATCTACTTAGAATGAATGACAAAGGGGAAAAATGACACCTTTATAATGTTTATGCTGCATGGGAAAACGTCAAAATGACCCCTTCTGGTGGTTCTAGGGGGTGCTGGAATGTTGGCGGTTCTAGTGTTAAAAAAGTTCCTGGATTCAGGCGGTGAAAGTATTTACAGGGTAACAATGACAACATTTTTAATTCCTGTTAAATATGGATTTCTCATGAGCCTTTGCACACCTGGTTCAATGGATCTGTGGATCTGAAGAAAAGTGTATATCATTGCTAAAGCTATATCAAACTCCACTTTAAAACTTTGAGAGTAAAACTTATCTCAGAAGACTTTAGATATGTTAAAGTTTGGGAAGAATATCTGATGCACAGATAAAAGATTACTTGTAAAACTGTAACAGAAAATTCCCTCTAATTTTTACGTATATTTCTCACTATTTTAACAGACTTTTAGAGTTTAGTTATATTTCTGATTCAGTAAATGTGATATGAGACCAAAAAAAATCCCCCACTGGTGACTTCCTCCTCTATTTTTAAATATATTGAGCATATGTTCGAATCAAGCAGGTCTTGTCACAATAACTGTCCACTCTTTTATTTCTGGAGCTTTATTTGTGTTATAGAGTTTAAGAATAGTACAAGCTGCTACTGAAATGCCAACATAATGAAAAGACTAATTATAATTAACAATTACCTCATTTCAAATTCCTGAACAGTTCCTAAGTTCCTAATCAGTAACTCCTGATTAGTTACTAAATTAATTAGTTAAAAAAATCTGAACTCTCCATCAAATACTGTTGAATAGCTGATGATTCCTTAATAATCAGTTAAATATGAAATAAGAGGCAATTGAACCAGAGACAACTCAATGATTTATCGTTAATCAGTATAAGGGTGTAACGGTTCGGTATGTACGCTGGTTTTAAGGTCATGGTTTGGTTCTTTTTCGGTACAGTAAGAGAACAAATGCCAAACATAAAACTGCTTAACTTTGGTGTAAACAGGAAAGTGTTAAATTACATTTAAAATGAAACCAAAAATAAAACTGCAGTAAATTCTCCAATAAAGGATTCTTAATTAAATAAAAATATGGCATAAATAGGAATTTGCCCCTTCATATCAGAACATAAATATGTGCAGTTATTGTCCATATTAATGGACAATATCTTCACATACTCATCATAAGGGAGGATTCTTCATGAGATAAATAAAGATAATTTACTCAAACTTGTACAAATATTAATTTAATCCACAGTTCACGTTTTATTTTAAAAGTAAACCTTTAATTGCATGTATGCTGTAAAAAATAAAGTACCGTGATTAGTTGCACGGCTGTGACATGTTTGGCTAATAAAACAATTGTTTGAATGTGCACACATTTTCAGATAAAGTCTGTATTTAAGTTAAAAACTCCTTAACTATTTTACATGTTTAATTTACAGTGTCTATCATTAAAAACAAAAGCTCTCAGAAAATATAAATACAAGGAAGTCCTTTTTAACGGCTCTTTAAAATAGAAACTATTTATATGCCGTGGGAAAAATGCCTTCATGCTTTCCGTAGTGATTTTGTGGTTGGATTACCCAGAACGAGTTTTGAGTGAGGCACACTTCCATCTACATGTAGCGGGGGCGGGGCTACAGGGAGGAACAGATCTCAAACACAGAACAAGACCGGCAGGCTGCTTTCATCTTGTCCACTTTGTCCATTTACATCCTTCACTGGAAAACCCAAGTCCTCCCAAACAAGATTTGAAAGATGGAAGATAGTTTTTAAGCTCTGGTTCCTCTTAAAAATGTTGCTAACCATAACATCCGCTAGCCAGAGGCTGTTTGAGTGGGAACTCGGTACACCGCTGTTCTGTACTAAACATTCTGTACCAAAAAATCCAAATACAGATACATCTACCATTACACCACTAATCAGTACTAAGAAATTTAACATAGGAGCAAATAACTTCATCATCCACCCGTTCTACTTCTTTTATTTTTTTTTACAAATATCTAACCAGCCAATCACATGACAGCAATTAATGCATTCATGTAGACATGGTGAAGATGACTTTCTAAAGTTTAAACTGAGCATCAGAATGAGGCTGAAAAGGGATTTAGGTGACTTTGAACGATGCATGGTTTTTGGTCGGATTATTTCAGAAACTGTTGATCTACTGGGAATTTTACACACAACCATCTCCAGGGTTTCCAGAGAATGGTCTGAATAAGAGAAAATATCCAATAAACAGAAGTTGTCTGGGCCAGAATGTCTTGATTTCAGAGGTTGGAGGTCGGAGGAGAATGGGCAGACTGGTTGGAGATGACAGAAAGACAACAGGAAGTCAAATAATCACTGGTTCCAACCAAGGCATGCAGAACAGCATCTCTGAACACACAACACATCCAACCTTGAAGCAGATGGGCTACAGCAGCAGAAGACACACCGGGTGCCTCCTGCCAGCTAAGAACAGGAAACTGAGACTACAATTCACACACACTCACCAACACTGGACAATAGAAGATGGGGAAACGGTGCTGGTCTGATGAGTCTCAATTTCAGCTCCACATTCAAATGTAGGCTCAGAATTTGGAGGAAACATCATGAAAACATGGATCCATCCTGTCTTAGACCAATGGTTCAGGCTGCTGGTGGTGTAATGATGTAGGTGATACACCACAGTGTAGCATCTTCTGATGCTACTTCCAGCAGGATAATGCACCATGTCACAAAGTTCAGATCATCTCCACCTGCTTTCTTGATCATGACGATGAGTTCACTCGACTCCAACAGCCTCCACAGTCACCAGATCTCAGTCCAGCTTTGGGATGTGGTGGAACGGGAGATCTAAATACATGTAAACTAGCCTGCTAATTGCTGGGATAGCTTCAGCTTTCCTGCGACCCTGAATTGGACTAAGTGGTATAGAATGTGAATGAATGAATGAATGAATGAATGAATGAATGAATGAATGAATCAGTCAATCAATCAATGCAAACATGTAAAACTAAACTAACTTCACTTAAACTCTTCTGATCTGATTTTCTTTAAGTCTGTAAACATCCAGCAGTCTGACAGCATGTGAGGAGGAGCAGCTGAGTAAGGATTCACTGTGGTTGTCCTGTGTCAGCAGTGGCTGAGCCCACCTTGTTATCCTGCTGCAGGGCACTTGGCATGCCATCAGTCTTTAAGTGGTTCTGGAAAACGGCCCAGAGTCCAGAACCATAAACACATTAAGGAGCAGCAGCAGGAAGACACACCGGCTGCCTTTCAACCATTTCACGCTTCACGTCCACATTTGTTCAGTTTGTGTTGGAAGCTGCTTCTCTGTCTGCAACTCGCTTACTCCCCCCTTTATACTCCCCTCCACCTGCTCAGGTTCAAGCTGAGGAAACACTGTCTTGTTCCTGCAGCGACCCGCTGCTCAAATTAGTCAGCTTTTTATTTCAGGATCTCCTAAAACTCAGCAGCTGTCTTTTAAATTAAAAAACACATTTTCAGTCATCAGACTCTCTGATCTGGAATAACAGATTCAATTGGTCTAAAAACAAATGTGTTTCTGAGACTGGATGCAGACAAGGACAAGTACCATGTTTAACCAATTTACTTTAAGTCTAATATGAAGGATGCAAAAAAAAAAGAACCCAACTAAATATTCATAATGTAAAAAAGGCAGCTATTCAGATGGTTTCAGACATCCATAAAGAGGTTATCCTCAGATTTATATCTGAATACATCACTATGTCTATTATAAAAAACCAAAGAGACTTATTTTGAGATGATTGATGACATTTATCCCTTTAAAATGTTCTGCAGAAAAGATTTAACATTGACGGAAACATCATGTGTTTTGTGACTGAGGCTGAAACTGAAGAACATCTGTTTTTTCTGCTGTAATGTTCTGAAAACTTTGTTATATTTCTGAGACCGAATTTAAAGATAAAGCTGGTTCGTTAGGAGAAGGACGATCAGACATAGTAATGATGTTCAACAGCATAAAAACGATCAGTGAATCAGAACCAGTCAGTATAAGTTCAGTTGTTCTCACGATCATTTTTGTTGAAATTTGTCCTCCATTCAGTCTGATGTCTCAATTCAGTCCATTCGTCCATCCCTCCATTTTATGTCCATCCATTTTCCATGGCTTATCTGGGTCAGGTCATTGGCAGATGAAGCAGAGAAGCCCAGACTTCCCTTTAACTGAAGACTTCTTTCAGCTCATCCAGGGGGGAACCTGAGGTTTTCCCAGACCATTCGACAGACATATTCCCTCCAGCATGTCCTGGGTCTTCCATGAGGTCTCCTCCTGGTGGGACGTGCCCAGAACACTTCACCAGGGAGGTGTCCAGAAGGCATTCTAATGAGATCATCTGGCTCCTCTGGATGTGGAGAAGCAGCAACTCTACTCTCAGCATAAGAAAGAAACTCATTTCAGCTGCTTGTATTTGCGATGACGTTCTTTCGGTTGCTACCCACAGCCAGTGACCCCAGGTGAGGGAAGGAATATAGATCGACTGGTAAACAGAGAGCTTTGGTTTTCACCTCAGCTCTTTTCTCACCACAACAGACCAATGCAGAGCCCATATCAAGACCCCAAGATACATAAATTCCTCTGCTTGAGGCAGGATCTCATTCCAGACCTGGACAGGGCTCTCACCCTTTTCCAATTGAGGACTACGGGTCAGATTTGGTGGTTCTGATTTTCATTCCAAATGCTTTACACTTGACTGTGAATCACTCCAGTGAAAGTTGGAGATCAGGGCCTGACGAAGCCAACAGAACCACATCATCTGCAAAAAGCAGAGACCCAATCCTGAGACCACCAATCCAGATCCCCTCAACACCTCAACTGCACCCAGAAATTCTCTCCATAAAAGTTATGAACAGAACTAGTGACAAAGGGCAGCCTTAGTTGAGTCCAACCATCTCTGGAAATGGTTCCGACTCACTGCTAGTAGCATGGACCAAGCTCTGACACTGATTGTACAGGGACTGAACAACCCTTGTTAGAGGGTGATCCATTCTCCTAAAGTGGTGCCCAAAGGAGTCTTCGACAAACACATTCAAATGCCATCTCTTAATTTACCCTGCAGAGAGCGTTGAGCTGGTTTACTCATCCACAACCAGAATGAAATTCACTCCAGGTTAGTTTTATTAATACAGCACCAATTCACAACAAACTTGCCCAGATAGCAGACATGTTTGGGCCGAATCCGGGCCACTTTTGGTACTTATGATTCACTTAACACACTAGTAAGCATTGTGTGGGCCACATGTGGTCCAGATGTCAGTTGTTGACCTTGACACGGATTATGGCAAATGTTCTGTGGGTCAGAAGTGTTTAGAACAGGGGTGCACAAGTCCGGTCCTCAACTTTTAGATGCAACCCTTCTCCAACACACCTGACTCAAATGGTTGGCCCGTTACTAGGCCTCTGCAGAGCTGAATGACATTCAGATAACGTTTGATTTAGTTGTGTTGGAGAAGGGTTGCATATAAAAGTTGCAGGATGGTAGATCTCGAGGACCGAACTTGGGCACCCCTGGTTTAGAATATGGGAAGCCTGCCTAAACTTTGACTTGTGGGCCATATCTGATGGTGATGTGGCCGAGTTTCGGCAGCCACTCTCACGTTCAGTCAACGCCGTCAGTCAAGCCCAAAATTGGATCAAACATTTTTTGCTATCTGGGTCATCTCAAGTTTCTGTTACAAACACAGTACAATTAAACCCAAATGAAACAAATCAGTTATGTGATCCACATTAAATCTTCTCTTTGATTTAACCCGCCATCCTGAACTGCACAAGGAGACAGTGGAGAGAAAACCTCCATCTGAGCCAGAACCAGAAAGGGCAGCCATTTGCATGGACCAGTTTGGTGTGGATAGGACACAAAAGAGGGGTCAACAAGCAGCATAACTCTAAGCCAGGAATACCTGCTGAGAAAGAAGAAGCGAAAGAGAGAGAGAGAGAGAAAAAAGAACTACAATGCCATTTCTACATGGAGAGTTAAGAGAGCCCAGTGCATCATGGGACGTCCTCCAGCAGCCTCGGCCTATAGCAGCAGAACTAAAGAGTCAGAGAAGTTAAAAAAAAAGGAGAAGAAAAGCAGAAGCCAGACCAATGGAGGCTGTCGGTGTTAATGGGAGTGCTGTACTGTAAGCTGTGTTTCAATATAAAAAAAAAAGAAAGAAACTCCAGACCAAACAAACAATAAGCTTCAGAAAGTGAAGAAAGATTTGAGCAAACGTAAAGCTTGACATGGTGTAACAGCAGCTGGACAGCCACCATCAAAGAAGAAGCTGACCAAGTACCGCCTTTTTAAAAAAAAATGGTTAATGTGAACACAGTTATTCTAAATTGGACTAATGCGGCCTGATTAATGAATTTGTTTTATTTGGATTATAACTGGACTGGACTGTGGTTTGAAAAGTGAAATTGTTGTGAGTTGATGCTGAACATATTAAGCTTATTTGATAGGAATCCTCTGCAGGTTGGGGCTTTGGAAGCAGAGCTGAAGCACAGCAGATAGGGAGGTGGAGGAGCCTGAAGTATTCGTCCTCCTGAGTTCACAGGACGTTTTATTGTATCTGTAAATTATGACCTTTAGAATCTCCATTTAATGTTTAAACAACAAAGGTGAAACAAACTCAAGCTTCAAGTTATCACTTCCTTACTACGGCTCTTATGTTGTCATGTTGTTGATTTAGTTTAACAGGAAATATTTCTTCATGTGTTTGTTTCCTGTAAATCATCTTTCAGGACAATTAAAATGGGATCAGGAGGAATCGTCATCTCTTAGTCCCGGCTGTCAATCTGAAACGTTTTCTCAGAGACCTTCAGGGGTTTCGCGGGCAGAGCTCCAACTCTAATCCTGTTGTCAATCTCAGTGTGGTGGTAGTGGAGAGGTCTCTGAAGGATTGTCTAAGCTCGGTCCGGGGCAAGAGGGAGTCCAGCGCGTTAATTCCTGTATTGACAGATGTCCAATCAGAGCATTCGACTGTGATCAGTCCTGCATGTTAACGAGCTGCATGCAGATAAAGTGCCGCTTCCTCAGAACAAACAGTCGATAAAGTCCACACGGGACCGCTGGGTCCGACTCAGATTCACTCTGGGTTACGGATGTGTTAACTGCACATTAATCCTGCTTTGTGCTTCTTTTTGAGCACCAACACAAACTGTCTGTCTGTGTAAATCCACAACTTCTCTACGTGAAGTGAGTAAAATCAGGATGCGAGGAAATGGACCTGATTCTGTTTGAATCAGTAAAATTATGGGGATGCTTCTCAAAGCTCTGCAGCAGTTCTGAAGGTAAAAAGAGAAGTTTGTTTTGTTGTTTTCTACTTTATCGTATGCTTTTGGTCCATGCCATTATTTAGTGTTTCCTATTTTCTTAAAGTTTGTCTGTAAAAATAAAATCTATGAGGAAAAAAATTCACTCAACATCCAATTTATCAGCTCCACTTATTTAACTGTTCAACACAAATATCTAACCAGTCAATCACATGGCAGCGACTCAATGCATTCATGTAGACATGGTGAAGATGACTTTCTAAAATTCAAACAAAGCATCAGAATGAGGCAGAAAAGGGATTTAAACGACTTTGAACGTGGCATGGTTGTTGGTCTGAGTATTTCAGAAACTGTTGATCTACTGGGATTTTCACACACAACCATCTCCAGGGTTTCAAGAGAATGGTCTGAAGAAGAGAAAATATCCAGTGAGCAGCAGTTGTCTGGACCAACATGTCATGTTGATGTCAGACACTGGTTCCAACCAAGATCTGCAGAACAGCATCTCTGAACACACAACACGTCCAACCTTGAAGCAGATGGGCTACA
>JBAFTB010000008.1:4274564-4286167 GCA_037177355.1 Melanotaenia trifasciata | reverse complement strand
GATGCAGCTTTTCACCTGTCCACTGATAACAAGCTGGATGCTCCCTCTCCTCTTTAGTCTGCAGGACACGGTGTTCAGGCCTTCTAGAAAGAATTTCACACTTTCATCCATCTGATCAAAGAACAGTTTTCCACTTTCCTCGGACCATTTTAAATGCGTTCTGGTCCAGAGAAGACAGTGGTGTATCTGGATCATCTTCATGTATAGCTTCTTCTTTGTGTGATAGAGCTTTAACCTGCATTTGTGGGTTTGAGGGTGAACTGTGTTCACAGTGATTTCCAATAGAGAAACGTGTGATTTAAATGCAGGGCTTTATGAGGACCAAAAATCACCAGAATCTGGTTTTGACCTGCAGTCTTGTCCCTTGCACACAGAGATTCCTCCTGATTCTCAGAATCTTTTGATATTATACACTGTAGATGGTGGGATCTTTAAAATCTCTACAATTTTACATTGAGAAACATTTTTCTGAAATTGTTCCACAACTTTTAGACCCAGTTTGTCTCAGAATGGTGAACCTCTGTCCATATTTACATCTGAGAGTCTCTGCCTCTCTGAAATCCTCTTTTTTTTACACCCAGTCATGTTACTGACCTGTTGACAATTAAATGAATTAGTCGCCAAATGCTCCTCCAGTTGCTTTTGATATGTACCAGTTACTTTTCCAGCCTTTTGTTGCTCCTGTTTGAACTTTTTAGAAATTCAAAACCAGCTCATATTTTCAATGAAATAGTAAAATGTCTCAGTTTTAACATCTGATGTGTTTATGTTCTAATGGGAGTAAAACTTGTGTTGATGAAATTGGTAAATCATTGCATTAAGTTTCTATTTACAATTTACAGAGCATCATAACTTTGGGAACTGGGGTTGTATCGCTGTCTTCATAAAATTGGGGAAAATATTTAAAATAGGCAATAAAATATTCATGGAAGTCAGTTAGAACCTGAACTGGACCTGGTGGTTCATGTGGTTCACTGAGCGCTTCCTCCTCAGTTCTTCCTCCTCTGCAACATGAGCTGCATCCATCAGATATGCAGTTTGCAGCAGATCTGAATGACTGCTAACACCCTGAAATAACTCTGACGGTCTGACTGGTTCTGGTTCTGAAAATGCATGACAGGCAGAAAACAAACATTTATTTATGCTGCTGCTATTTTACTGGTGGTGGAAACTTCTAAGCATGATTATTATTTACAATACACAATTAAATGAAATTGAAAAGTACATTAGACATGAAGCCAAAGTGAATAAATTGCATTAAAACAGATTTTTTTTAGCCATGTTTTCTAATTGTTTTTCCAGCTGAGGATTAAAAAAAAGCTTTCTGACACTCTGGTTCTAAGTTTTCCAGAAAATGTTTGAGGTTTATTTAAAATTCGAAACAGAGTGGGGAAAAAGCAGCTAAATAAGTTTTGTTGCTCCGTCTGCATCCTGATACAAACACTGTGAAGAGCAGCATTTATTTTATATTCTCCTCCTGCAGGAACAAAAAAGTTGGAGATGCATCGCAGTCACTACGATGGACAGCTGGAAGCTGTTTTCTCAAGTATCAATGGGTGGGGAGGGCTGATTTACAAACTATAAAATCGAGTCATCTTATACACGACCACTCACTGAAGATAAATAGATATATTATATAATTTAATATTTACATGCATTGTAATTACCAAGTTCACCTCGGTGATAAACAGGAAAAAAGATGACAGATATATTTCTACAGAATAATTGTATAATACATACATTTGATACATTCTGCTGGAATTCTTGTTTATGGAGGTTTGACATCAGAGTCAACGTTTCTGTTTTGACAACAAAAAAAACAAAAATAAAACAAAAAACAACAAAAAACAAACAAACAAAAATCCTCTTAAATCTGAAGGAAACAGCAGATCAGAGACGAAACAAACTGCTGCACTTAAACAGCAACAAAACCAATTCTTCTTCTTCTTCTTTTTCTTCTTCTTCTTCTTATTATTATTATTCTTATTATTGTTGTTGTTGTTGTTGTTATCGTTATTACTATTGATATTTATATTTAAAAATCAGTTTGATATGATTTATTATCAGCTGGGAGGGAAACATTTATTCACTCTGATATATTTAGGGAAAAAATGAGGGTTGCAGGGTTGCCAGGCTGTAGGGTTGTCAGGCTGCAGGGTTGACAGGCTGTAGGGTTGCAGGGCTGTAGGGTTGTCAGGCTGCAGGGTTGACAGGCTGTAGGGTTGCAGGGCTGTAGGGTTGACAGGCTGTAGGGTTGCAGGGCTGCAGGGTTGACAGGCTGTAGGGTTGCAGGGCTGTAGGGTTGCAGGGTTGCAGGGCTGCAGGGTTGACAGGCTGTAGGGTTGCAGGGTTGCCAGGCTGTAGGGTTGTCAGGCTGCAGGGTTGCAGGGTTGCAGGGCTGCAGGGTTGACAGGCTGTAGGGTTGCAGGGTTGCCAGGCTGCAGGGTTGCAGGGCTGCAGGGTTGCAGGGTTGCAGGTTTGCCAGGCTGTAGGGTTGCAGGGTTGCCAGGCTGTAGGGTTGCAGGGCTGCAGGGTTGCAGGGCTGTAGGGTTGCAGGGTTGCCAGGCTGTAGGGTTGTCAGGCTGCGGTGTTGCAGGGTTGCAGGGCTGCAGGGTTGACAGGCTGTAGGGTTGCAGGGTTGCCAGGCTGCAGGGTTGCAGGGCTACAGGGTTGCAGGGTTGCAGGTTTGCCAGGCTGTAGGGTTGCAGGGTTGCCAGGCTGTAGGGTTGCAGGGCTGTAGGGTTGCAGGGTTGCCAGGCTGTAGGGTTGCAGGGTTGCAGGGTTGCCAGGCTATAGGGTTGCAGGGTTGCCAGGCTGTAGGGTTGTCAGGCTGCAGGGTTGCAGGATTTCAGAGTTGCAGGGCTACAGGGTTGCAGGGTTGCAGGGTCGCAGGGCTGCGGGGTTGCAGGGTGGCCAGGCTGTAGGGTTGCAGGGCTGCAGGGTTGCTGGGCTGCTGGATAGTTAGAGCCTCCCAGAAGTGCATAGACCAGACAAAATAAGAATTACCAAAAAAAATAAGAAAATAAATAAATAAAAATAAGAAACACCTAGAAAAAAGCCCCTGTACCCCACTGTTTGTATCTCGATTTTGGGACTTCTAAGAGAAGCTGCCATTGGTAAGTCCAGGACCACAGAGTTTGTTTGAGTTCAGGATCAGTGAATCTCAGATCAGTAAGCATGGGATCAGGGATTTTAGGATCAATTAATCCCGAATCAGAGTCTGGGATCAGAGGGTCTGGAATGAGTGAATCATGGATCAGAGAGTCTGGGATCAGTAAGGCCTACGTTCATACTGCAGGTAAAAATGGCTGTAATCTAACATTTTCTGGCCATTTCTGATGTTTTATGACAGTCTGAACTACATAAATCCAGATTTTCCAGTCAGAGCCAGCCCAGATGTTTTTCAAAGTGGCCCCAGTCTGAACTGTCATGTCTGATTTCATCTAACTTCAGACAGACGTCACAGTTCTGCTGCAGAGGGGGACTGTGGACGTTCACACTGGAGTCTGATAGAGGTCACATTTTACAATAATAAATAAATAAAATAAAAAACAGATCCTGGACAGAAATACCAGAAGTAGAGCAGCAAATGTTTTTATTATTGTTCATTTCCCTTCTGCTCTTTATTAAATCATTTCTTCGCTCTCACAAGAGAACATGCCCGAGTGAAAGAGGGTGTCTGGTCACCCTGGATCAGGGGTATCAATCTCCGGTCCTCGAGGGATGCTATCCTGCAGGTTTTTGTTGTTTCTCGGCTTCAACACACCTGATTCCAGTCAAATGGACCCAACAGCTTCTTGTCAGCTTCTTTACAAGAAGCCGTTCATTTCAGTAACATTATAATATTATAATTCTATAATAATTATAATATAATTTCATGATTTTGATTAGCCTATAAGTTTTATATTTAATCATTATAATAAGAATTATACTATAGTTATAATATTTTAATTATAATGTGTAATACGAACGTAGTTCTTCTCTCACAGCAGCTCTTTCTTGTCCTCTCCATCCCAACCGGTCAAGGCAGATGGCCGCCCTCCCTGAGCCCGGGTCTCCCAGAGGTTTTTCCTTCCTGTTAGAAGAGAGATTTGCCTTTCCACTGTCACCTCTTGTAGCTCAGGATGGGAGATTGAACTGAAGTCTAGATTTGATGAAGGCTGTTGGTTTTCCTTAACTAGGCTGTTATTTATTATGAATTAGCTCAAACTGATTTCTCTGTAAAGTTCCCTGAGATGACATTGTTGTGAAGTAATGATATATAAGTAAAGCTGAACTGAACCAATGAGCAAATCAACAACAGAGATTTCAATTAAAAAAAAAAAAAAAGAAGTAAGAAAATATGATGAGGGCATATCTCGTAGGGGGGGTTTGACATTATTGCTGTCGATGAAAAGTTTAGGAAGCACTGGGTTAAATAAAGGTTAAATGAAACAAACAAACTAGCAAAAAATCCTGCCCAGTTCTGTCCCTCAGACCAGCATTCAGTCTGAACCTGACACCAGCTTCAGTGGATCTCCACCTGAAAGTGGAGCCTGGATGCATTCAACATGCCTCCTCATTCTCCTTCTCTTCCTCCTCCTTCTCGTCCTCTTCCTTCACCTCTTCCTCCACCTCCTTCTCCTCGTCCTCTACCTCCTCCTCGTTCTCCTCCATGTCCTGTTCCTCTTCTTCCTCCTCCTCCTTCTCATCCTCTTCCATCTACTCCTCGTACTCGTCCTCCTTTTATTCAGACAGTCATTCTTTAAACAAATAATTTCCTGGAATTCTGATAAATCCGAACAAATCCTGTTCTGGAACCCGAACCCTGTGTGTGCAGGAGGTCCAGCCCG
This sequence comes from Melanotaenia trifasciata, assembly GCA_037177355.1. Lineage (NCBI taxonomy): Eukaryota > Metazoa > Chordata > Actinopteri > Atheriniformes > Melanotaeniidae > Melanotaenia > Melanotaenia trifasciata. Next base: position 4,281,335 of record JBAFTB010000008.1, on the reverse strand, counting down.
GCCCGGCCTAGCCCGGCCCGGCCCGGCCTCCTGTGAATGTTGACCTAACCTCGACATAATGATTAGACAGCATCATAAATTGCTTACAAATGGTCGTCTTGTTCTGCAGAACTTCATGACTGCTTCTTTCCCAGATTAGCTTATTACAATCCCATGCGTGTCAGAATCAATGCCTCACATTATTCCTGAAGCAGCCGCCGCCTCCCTCCTCGCTGCAGATGTGAGTTCCAGTCCCAGGTGGATTATTTTCAATCAATAGAGCAAGCGCGGTGGTTCTGGAGGCCTCTAAATATCCAGGATTGGCTGAGCGGAGAGCGGCGGCCTGACCCGAGCAACGATCCGTTCCATAATCACCTCGGACCGGCGGATTCTTTTACAGCCGCTGGAGTTTCCCTCCCAGGCTGCTCTGCTGCTTTTAATGAATTTCCTGTCTTACAGCCTCAGAAATGTCAACACTCAATCACTCTGTAATTGAATTTCTGCAGCAGTCCAACATTTTTCCTCTTAAAGCAGCTCCATTAAAACATTCTTTTGTTTGCACTCTTGGAAAACTTACACGGACTCTTTTTTTTATTGTTGGCCGTGTTTGGTAATGTTTCTAACATCTGGAGAGGGAGTGAGAGGGGGGGCTGGGACCTGCAGGATGGAGGTGTTGGATGGAGGATGAGGAGGCCCAACATGTTTACAGTCCAGCTTCAATAATCATGTGTCATTACAGCTCCTCTTCTTCTTCTATCCCTCTAATTAGGGTTTGATGGCGGGAACATCTGGTGTTTAACAGTTCAGCTCCAACACAAACAGCAGAGCCAACGGGCCTGGACCCGGTTTTGCTGCAGTCCTTGCTTTGCTCCTTTTCCCTCCAGGTTCAACATCAAGGCTGACTCCCTTTCTATTAATGTCACACCTTCTTTTTAATAATCAGAGGTTTTTTGGAGGAGGACGTAGGAGATCTCACATCTTATCCGGGCCAGATCGGTTCTTTGACTGGTTCTCATTGGTTTGGTTCGACTCAGAAATGGTTGGTTAAATAAATGAGGATATTTGGTGGAAAGATGAAGATAGGTGGGAAAAAAGAGTAAATCTACACACTGATTCAGACTGATCTGGCTCACTGACCCAAAGTTCTGCTTTCACTCTAGTCTTTTTTCTTTGTAAATAAAGTTTTTGGGCTGCCTGGATTAACTTTGTGTGACTTTAACGGCTCATTTACGCTCCCTTTATGTACAACAGGCACATCCGTTTCAGACGTCACCCTTATACTTTACGTTGGTATTGTTGTCAGGCAGCACATCCACCAGGGGGCGGTACAGAGTTCAGACGCCAGTTTCAGACAACAGCAAACATGGCGACAGAGGAGGAGATCATGAAGATGCACCCTCTCAGAAAGAGATGAGAAGATGCAGTGCAGTAGACGGTGGTCTGTGTGGCCATAAAATAGAATGCAGCTTCTTCTTCTTCTTTGTTCCTTTTTGCTGGTTGCACGTTAGCTACGATTTCCGGTTGTACAGTTCCATTTGCTCCATCCGGGAAAGCATCAGGAAACCCCCCGAAAACAGACTAAATTACATAAGTAAATAGTGCAGAAGACAGACAAAAGGCTCCGTATCTGTCTTTAGCTTAAAGCATAAATGGGACTTGTGCTGGTGTTGGGCTGAAATCTGATTCCCTGCTAAATCCATCTCCTGGTTCATTTAGAAATATTTAGGAATTCTAACACCTCTTTTCATATACAGCAGCTTTCATGAGATTAAAGAAATAAAATATTTGATTAAATCTGTTATTAACCATTTATTTACTTACATATTCATCCATTTTCTACACTTGCTTAGTCTAATTTAGGGTCTCAGGGGGGCAGAATCTGACTTCTGTGAAAACACTCACCTGAGACGCTAAGATAGGGGCTCTAAAAATGATCCACTTTCATGTTACATTTGATTTTACTTTCCACAAGGTTTACGGTCCACACCTGCGCCTGATCCGTTCACTCCAATCAAGCCAACCAGTCACACCTGTCTCCTGTTTACTCACCAGTCCTTATGTACCCCAGCACCACAGTCACTCCCCGTCGGACATAATCTATCAGGTTCCCTGAGGTTCCACGTCTGCTCCACCTAGGTCAGCTTCCGTGAGATCCTTTATCTGTCTCCGTCTTAATAAAGATCTGTTTACCTGCACTTGTCTCTGAGGGGTCCATGTGTTACATACCTGGCCTCCAACTGTTCAGGTAAAAGAACCCAGTGAGCTCAGTTACATCATTATAATTAATCCCAACATTAAAATGAAATCATAATTATCCATGTTACATGTGTGTTTTATCCATAAAGGAGTTTGTCTATTATCTTGCGGTCACAGTTTTGTTGACTCTTCCCTCGTCAACTAACGAGTTAATCATCTTGTTACCACAGATCTTTGGCCAAAATTGATTTCTTTTCTATCAATGACACCAAACGGAGTCCGCAGATATGTTCATTTAAAAAACTCATTCTGACTGTAAACTCATCACAGCTGCGTTAGGGGCCTGTTTCTGGATGTTACCATGGCAACATGGAAGCTGTCAGCAAAGCGTTCAGCAGGTCAAAACAAACTAAAAAAACTAAACTAATTTCAGTAGATTTTTAAAAGCTTATAGAACGAAGTGTGAAGACTGAAAACGACAATAAACACATAACAGTTAAGTTCCCTGCAGCTCAGCTAATTCACCCGATTAAAGCTTCAATTAATGATCATTTTCTCTCATCAGTTATTTTAATCTTAGTCTGAGGAAACAGAAATTTCAGCATTCAGTCAAAAGCACAATTATATGTTTTAGTTTGGAGAATTTGGCTTTCTCAAAGCTTGTGAAACTTTGTGTAGACACCACTGATTTGTTTCCCACTAAAGACACAGGAATGCTTAAAACAAACTTCCTACAGAAAACATCACTCAAATGTGAGGTCACAAAGAAATATATAAATTAATTAATAAATAAATTAAACAAATAAATAAATAAAAATAAATAAATAAAAAATTTGTTTTTCTTTGTTTTTTTTTATGAATGGAACCAACAACAATTTCTGCTTTACAAACAAGTGAAACTGCAGGTCCAGGATCCAGGTCTTGGAGGTTCTGGTTGTTTCTGGGATGGGCCGGGACTCGAACCTGGACCAGCTGCATCAGGCAGCCCAGGTACATATGGGGGCTGTTCATCAGGTGATGGTGACGACTGCGTGTCAGATACGATCAGCTCATGCTGAAACATTGTGTGCAGTAAGAAAACAAACATGCAATGAAATAAAGTTTCATCAGATTTGATCAATAATGTTTTCTGCAGATTTGTCCCTGCAGATGCTTCATCACATTTTTCCAACATGAACGCAGTGTTTGGCAGAAACCTGCTTTCAGCTGGATTTTCACACAGAAATAGAAAAACATAAATCTGTTGGGGTGTGTTCCACGAACACTGTGGGAAACTCTGCAGAGCCGCACAGCAACATTTGGTCAGCATTTTAAACACTCTGCAGGCGAACCAGGCTCATAATTTACCTGTTTTCACTGTTAGTTTGTGCTGACAAACATCATCAGACTTACTGTCAGAAACAATGAATCTGGACAGCAGCAGAGACCAGATGCAGAAAACTAAATGTACACACACATTTTAAAAAGCTGTGTGTGCATATCGTTGTCTTTTATGACTCTCTGGGAATCAACAGCATGTGCACAAACAAAGTTGTCATATCTAAGTCATGATTTGATGCAGAAACTCCTGATCGATTATTTACATTTAAAAACATCAGACCACATCATCACACTAAACATAAAACTGAGGCACTCAGTGAGGCAGACAATAGAATAACCAATCCCACAACAAAACAGGAAGACTAACAATTTTAGAAATATGTACATACAGACACACACACGTTTATGCTTGGCCGCCGTACCAGTAACATGCAAGTCAATAAGGAGCCACCATGGAGGAGGAGGAAACATGGATGGAAGTTAGCTAATTGTCAGAACTCTAGAAAGCTGCAACCAGGAAAGGGGAACCCAACAAGTACAGTCAGACGTCCATACCTGAGGCTCTGGAAATTGCCAAACAAATGAGGAGATACACAAGAGAAGTAGACTCCACTAACCCAGACACTCCCAATGACAGGGTAACCACACACGCTAACCCACCAAGGCTGGAGACTGAACAATACTGGAAAGGTATATGGGAGAAGGAAGAATCACATAACAGTGAAACACAAAGAACTAAGAGTGGACCACAGCACCCTCCTGGATCAAGGTTAAGTAACCATCACAGTGGCAGGCATCTAACAAAGAATCTCAGGTATAAAGAACCAGACAGCACCAGGTCCGGACATGAGCCACACCTACTGGTTAAATATACTAACTTCATTCCATGAGCACCTCGTGGCACAATTTAACCACCCCTAAGGGATGGGACCCACCCTGAATGGCTAACCAAGGGATGGACAGTCCTGATTCTGAAAGATCCCCAGAAGGGAACACTCCCATCCAACTACAGACATCGAACATGGAAGCTCCTGTCGGGCATCATAGCAGCTAAGATAAGAGGGCACATGGATCAATACATGACAGAAGCACGGAAAGGCATTAGTAAAGGTACCAGAGTAACAAAACACTGGCTGCTGGTTGTCAGAACTGTCACCTGAAACTGCAAAACCAGACAGACCAACCTGTACACTGCCTGGATTAATTACCAGAAAGCCTATGGCTCAGTGCCACATACATGGATCCTGGAAAGCCTGAAGCTGTATAAGATCAACAACACTTTAAGAGCCTTCATTGCAAACTCAATGAGGCTGTGGCAGACCACTTTTGAGGCCAACTTTGAGTCAGTTACACAAATCTCCATCAAATGTGGTATATACCAAAGAGATTCTCTGTCCCCGCTGCTGTTCTGCATAGTCCTGAACTGCCTCAGCCAATTAATCAACAAGTCTGACTATGGCTACCAACTCAGGAATGGGCCCACCTTCAGTCACCTCCTCTACATGGATGACATCAAGCTGTACGCTAAGAGAGAGCAAGACAATTGACTCACTGACGCACACAACCAGGATCTACAGCTGGGACATTGGATCGTCATTCAGACTGGAGAAATGTGGCTGGATGGTAACAAAGAGAGGGAAGGTAGTCAGAGGACATCGCACTGCCAGAGGGCAGATAAACAGATGTTTAGGAGAGCTACAAGTACCTTGGCATAACACAAACAAATGGCAACCATGAAGAAGCCACAAGGAAAGCTGCCACAGCCACATATCTGCAATCTCAATAAAAAGAACAAGATCCAGGCAATTAACAGCTATTCCCTGCTAGTGATCAGATACCCAGCTGGGATAATAAGCTGGCAAAAGGATTAAGTTCAGACCACAGATGTTAAAACACGGAAGCTGCTCACCATACATGGAGGGTTCCCCCCAAAATCCAGTGTCCAGAGGCTATACACTAAGCACAAAGAGGGAGGCTGAGGACTTGTGAACATCAAGGCCACTATCCAAGATGAAACATTCAAGCTCCATGAATACATCAGGAAGATGGACCCAAGGGATGAAGCACTGATTGATTGCCTCAGGTTATGGAACCTGGAGGAGAATGAAATGGAGGAACCATCATGGGAAGACAAGCCCCTGCATATGATGTACAACCGACAGACAGCTGAAGTGGCGGATATGAACAAGACCGACCAATGGCTATATAGGGCTGGACTGAATGGACAGCACAGAGGCGCTAATCATGGCAGCGGAGGAGCAAACCTTGAGTACCAGGGCAATCGAGGCCCAGATCTACCACATCAGACATGACCCCAGGCGTAGGTTGTGCAAAGAGCTCCCTGAAACAGTCCAGCACCTCACAGCAGGGTGCAAGATACTGGCAGGCAAAGAATATGTGGAACGTCATAACCAAGAAGCCGGCATAGGGTACAGAAATCTGTGCAGAATATGGACTTGAGACCCCTAGGTCACAATGTGAGAATGTGAGGGCTAAGATCCTGTGGGACTTCCACATACAGACCAACAAATGGTGGTAGTCAACCAAGCGGACATTGTGATCATGGATAAGCAGCAAAGGAAGCCGTAGTGATGGATGTAGCCATCCCCAACGATGGAAATATCAGGAAAAAGGAACAGGAGAAACTGGAGAAATACGAAGAGCTGGAGAAAGCCTGGAAGATGAAGGCAACAGTAGTACCAGTGGTCATTGGAGCACTGGGGTCCGTGTCCCCCACACTGGAGAAGTGGCTCCAACAGATACCTGGAGAAACATCAGACACCTCCATCCAGAAGAGTGCAGTCCTAGGAACAGCTAAGATACTGCATCAAACCCTCAAACTCCCAGGACCCAAGCTTGAGATGAACAGCCATCTAGCCTACCCAGAGGAAATGGTCGGTCAAGTGAAGGAAAGAGTTATATATATATATATGTGTGTGTGTGTGTGTGTGTGTGTATAGGCACAAATGAGCTGAGTGCCAGTTTCTAACAGGAGAAACAGGGAATTGAGCTGGATTAACATGTGAGTAACATCTGAGGAATATATGAACGTGTTTCAGAGTTTACATGCAGGAGATATTCATCATCTGGATGTTACACTAGTTTTTACAGTTTTTTCTCTTTTTTTATAATGTCATGTAAAAGTTGTGTGTGTGTGTGTGTGTGTGTGTGTGTGTTGTTAAGTGTGTGTGTGTTGTTAAGTGTTTGTGTGTGTGTGTGTGTGTGTGTGTGTGTGTGTGTGTGTGTGTGTGTGTGTGTGTGTGTGTGTGTGTGTGT
>JBAFTB010000008.1:4231535-4249519 GCA_037177355.1 Melanotaenia trifasciata | reverse complement strand
AAGCACTGGTGCACCCCAACCAAAAAACTGGTGTACCCCAACCAAAAAACTGGTGTACCCCAACCAAAATGCTGGTGTACCACAACCAAAAAGCTGGTGTACCCCAACCAAAGCACTGGTGCACCCCAACCAAAACACTGGTGTACCACAACCAAAAAGCTGGTGTATCCCAACCAAAGCACTGGTGTACCTCAACCAAAAAGCTGGTGTACCTCAACCAAAAAGCTGGTGTACCACAACCAAAAAGCTGGTATACCACAACCAAAAAGCTGGTGTACTCAGCAGGTAAAACAGAGAAGTGAGTCTGGGACACCTCAGTCCAAGATGCTGTAGAGTCTCCTCCATGTGACAAAAGGGACACTGGCTGTCTCACCTTCCATCTGTCTAAGGCTAGGTTTGTTATGCTAGAGTGTGCAATGCATGATGGGTAATGTAGCGTAAAGTTAATGTAGTGGAGGAGAACATTTAGGTCGTGACTTTTACAGGTCCTCGTGTAATCCAAATAAGTTCACATTCAAGTTCTAATGTTTTGCATTCAGTTCAGATTTCACAGAAAACAATGAATGTATTCAATGAGGGTGTTCATGCACAACACTGGTCTGTATTTAGCTTCATCCATCCACTCTGACCAGATTCCCTGGTCCTGCTGAAGAAGTGCATGCCCACAGCATGATGCTGCCACCGCCATGCTTCATGGTGTGAATGGTAGGTTCAGGGTGATGTGCAGTGTTTTCCACCTCCTACACTGCTGATGGAACTTCCATAAAGCTAGATTTCTGGAGTGTCCATTGGAAAGTGTCTTCCTCCTGTGGATCTCTGCAGCTGCTTGCTGATGTCTGGTGTCTGACAAGCCTCTGACGCTTGCCCCCATCAGCTGGATTTATGCTGAGTATAAAGTCCACAGGTGGACTCTGTTTACTGATCAGGGGATCTAATCTGGTTCTTTAGGGGGTATCAGAGTGGAAGTGGCTATGTGTTATGTCATTTTCTTTCCACTTCTTTGTGTTGTTTGTCACATAAAATCCCCCAAAAATAATAAAATTGTGGCTGGAACAAGATGAAATGTGAAAAAGTTCGAGCGGTGTGAACATTTTTTAAGGGCCTGTAGGACAGACAGGAAGCAGAGAACTATAAAACCAGAGTAGTGATGGTGACCTGCAGCAGCCCATCGGTATTTTCTGCAGCAGCATCGTCCATGTACGGTTGCCTCCTCCGTGCTCTCAGGGTGGATTACGTGCAGCCGAGCAGCAGATTTATTTCTACTCCGGTCGTCAGCAGCAGCCTGACAGCAGAGTTTTTCGCTCGTGGCTAAAATAGTGAAGTTCATCCCATCACACTCGTCTAATTGCCATCGAGGGGAAACTGAGAGCCGGTTCTCTCATCTCTGAGAGGTGGCTGCACATGATAATGATCCGGCACATTCTTTTCGCTTCCATAACAAGGCTGTTGAAGGCCACGCCGGGCTGCAGCGTGGAGCTTTTTCCACTCAAATCACCCTTAATAAGGAGGATACGCTTCACAAAGAGGAGCCTGGTCAGGGTTCACACCGTGTTGGTGTCAGTCTCATCACATCAGTAAACATCTGAACAAATACCTGATCAGATGGGTGTGTTAGAGCCCTTCAGAAAAGAAGCTTCCGGGCCTCCATCACTTCTGATCTGAACTCCGCTTTTAATCAGCATCATCTTTCATAATTCATCTGAAATCACATGGATTCATTTATTGTGATTTTTCTTATCTTAGCATCTGAATCTGAAACATATTTTGGCTCATTACAGGTGCCAGCTGCTTCTACCTGCTGAACAGGCTCCGCCCACCCAGCTGCTCACCTGCTTGTGCTGTGTTCACATGCAGCTGGGAAAGTTCAGGATCTGTGGTTCACACATCTGCTGCTGCTGTTCCCACAACCGTTTTATAGAAAAGATCATTTCTCTGCAATTCCTTTAATTCCTTTTCAGAAACAAAAAGATTATTTCCTGACACTTTTTTTTCACTTTAAGAGCAGAAACTTTTTCATTTTAGTTCTTTGTATAACAACAGATTTTTTTGAGAAAAAATTGAGAAAATATTACATCATATATTTTGGTTCATGTAGTAGTTTAATGTATTTTATGTTATTACTTTATATAAACTTTCACATTGTTTTAATTTCCATGCAATTTCCCTCTAGGATTAATAAAGTATTTTAAATGTAATTTAATTTAATTTCATTTTATAAAAGTTGGGACTGTGTGAGATTGTGTTTGATTAAATTGTGTTGAAACATTTTACCATTTCATGGACTCATTTTAAATTAATAGAAAAGTTAAAAATCTTTTAATTATACAAGTAAACTTTTCAAATTTTTCTTTCACAGAAAAAATTTTTGTTTTGTCTTATAATCATAATTAATTAAATATCTTTTGTCATTTTTATTTAGACGTTTTTACTGAAACTTAATTTATGTTATTTGTTTAAAATGATCATTTATTTATTTTATTCATTCATTTTCTTCCCTTTACAGTCATGAACATTTTAAACATCCTCACATGTTCGTGACATCAAACCTGACGAGTAGAAACCCACCAGAACCAGAAATGCATCAGTTTAGAGGAGAACCAAACAGAACTGAGTGTGACAGAAAAACCCAGATGCTGGTACCAGACTGGGCAGAATCTGGACCCGGTCTGATTCAGGTGGATCAGGTCTGGACTCTTCAGATCCTCCAGTGACGGAGGCTCGTTGCAGCTGTGATCTTCAGCTCTTTGAAGAAAATGTCTTAATGACATATTTAAGGTGTAATAAGCGTGTGAGCGCCGCCTGCTCTGAAGTGCTCCATATTTCAGCGGCCGGTCTGATAATAGCTTGTAGAGGTGGAGGAAGAGGAGCTGCTGCTGCTCTCTAATCACTCCCAAGCTTTGATTAGCAGCAGCTCACGAATAATGGGTGGCATTTTCCAACGGGCTGTCGGGCGGAGGGGGGAAATGATTTAACAGCCTCTCTTCTCCTTCCTCCTCCTCCTCCTCCTCATCCCAGTGGTTTTGATCTATTTTTTACTGCCTGTCTCAGCCATTTATCAAGAGCAGAATGGCGAGTAAAGTAATCTGACATTAGCACCGTGTGACTAATACCGCAGGAAAGAAAACGAGAGGCAGCAGAGGTTTGTCATCTGAATAAATCATGGAGGACGTCGGTGTTAATGATGGAAGAAAGAGGAAGAAATGTCGGACTTGGCCTCTGGACCTCGCTGCTCATTTCAAAGCAAAGCGAAGGCCAAGAGGCAGTTAAACAGGAAATGTAGGTTTGTTCAGTGGAAAAGTAGTGAGGTGTGTTCAGGTACAGTACAGGGCCCCTCCACAGCCCTCTGAGGCCCCCAGCTTATCTAAAAAATAACCACATACTAACCCACAGAAGCTCAGATACAATAAATACAATAAAGCCTTTTTTCTTCAGTCTGAGAAGCTCTGATCAAACCTCTGATAGAATCAGATTTATGAAGAACAAGAACATTTAAATGTCTTCATACAATGTTTTAAAGGAATCATCACCTGGAAATTGCACTTTTTCAGGTTAAAACGTGTGTATTGGTGTTGGATGGAAGTGTTAACTTCCCTTAAAGCCTCAAAGACGGTCGAGTTTTTCCGTCTGGGCTCTTTGTTCACAGCACAACCGCCATCAAGAGTAAACTCTCACTAATGCGTGATTTTAATTTGCTCCTGGGATTTCATCATCACAGGAGGCTATTTAAATAAGCCAGCCCCTCTTCCATGCTTAAAATCACCTGCTCAGCCTGCCGCTGTCTAATTAGCAACAAGTTGTGTGAAGATGTGCAAACGGCGCTCCGTGTCAACTGCTCGGTTGTCAGTTGCCAAAACCAACATCAAAATGTTTTTAGTCTCCCTGTAGCTGCGGACCAAACTACCAGGGACAAATGGATTAAACTGAGTTTTTGGTAATAAGGTACCTGCATCTTTGCCTGCCGCGCTCTATTTGCGCCTGAATGTTTTAGTAATTTCAGGCGAAGATGTCATCAACCCTGCAGTTGGAAAGAGGGGCAATTCCAGCTTTGAGCGGCTAGTAAAATAAAGTTATGCTTTACTGTGTCTGAGACGTGAATTAAGCTGACGAAGCAGCTAATGCTAATGCTAACGCTAATGCTAACGCTAATGCTAATGCTAACGGATAAGCCTAAAAGTTTAACCTCATGCAATGTACAAATGAGCCCCGTGTTTTCTTTTTTATAAGGGGGGTGAAGTGCTCTGCCGCGTAAATTTTTGTGAACATTTAGTTGTAAACGCGCTTCTTCCACCATCTCGGTATCTTTGCTCTCAGGCTCGGAGTCTGGTTCAAACATAAATGGCTGAATTCTGTAAGCTGCTGCATGGTCAGGTTTGCTTGCCATCACTAAGCTGTTGATGTTTTGGAGTTGGACGCACTGTGCATGCACTGGGCCAGCCCCCCTTCCGACTCTGGCCTCCCTGCAGCCAATAAGCGTGCACCTCATTAACATTATTTAACTTAGTCAAAAGCTTGCATGAACTCTCATGAGACAAAGTTGTGGTATGAGCAAAGGGTCAGAACAAGCTCTTCGATTGATTTTTTGGCGTAATAAGTTTTCACTTAGAGCACTGTGGATACATGAAAAGACCAGGGGCCTCATTTATCAAGCTTGTGCAGGAACAAAAACTGGCGTACCCCAAATATAGTCAACTTCTGGGATTTATGAAAACCAAATTTGGTGGGAAAATGTTCCTACCTCCATGCAAACTCTGACCCAGTTGTACGCACACAATATGGGAAAATGGGAAACTGCGAAACCAACGGAACGGAATAAAATCAAGGAAATGATGTGAAATATGAGACATTTGTGAACAATCCACTATTACAAAACAACAACAAATCCCCCCCAAAAAAACAGGATTTCAGGAAAAAGGGACATGATATTAATAAGAACCTCAACCACTACAACATGTTCTGTCATTGTGAAACAAAACTTCCATCTTATAAAATCCATGCAGCTAAATAAGGAGCCAGTCTGCTGCCAGCATGTAGCCGTCAGTGTGGAAAGTAGCTTTGGTTCTTCGTTCCAGCAGAGCGGGACCAGACTGGAGGCTGGAGGTCTAGAAGTGATGCAACGCTAAAGAAACCCACAAGAGGAGGATTTCTTTTATTTATTCTTACACAATGCTTTTTATTGTTGTCCTAATTTCTGTCCAGACTCTTTGTCCACCTGGTTAATAGCAGTGATTGTGTCCCTCTGCACCGCCCACCCAGCTGGAACACCGCCCACCCAGCTGGAACACCGCCCACCCAGCTGGAGCACCGCCCACCCAGCTGGAGCACCGCCCACCCAGCTGGAGCACCCAGCAACTAGAAAGAAATATTATTTAAAACTAAATAAACTGCTACCAATCTCAGATGTATATGTACATATTTTATAAATGACTAAATTACTGTCATCAGTGGGCCTACTGTCATTTAGCAGCCACTTTTCTCCAAAGCGACTCACCCCTGTAGGATTCAAACTTCATTCTCCCGCATGGCAGACGGATGATCTACCAACTGAGATATCCAGCCGGATGTTCTGATGCCTCTGGTGTGTCTTCCCTTCTGACACTGTGATGACAGCATCTGCCACCTGCAGCCACTATTCTACCTTTCTGACACAAGTAATGCCCACGCCGTGCCCACCAATTAAACATTTTTGCGCTTGTCAACGTGGTCGATCAGGATCTCTGTCTCACATCCCAAAAAATTCCAGTTCTTCCTTATTTTCCCTCCTGAGCCATGATGCAAATGATGTGATGAATGTGTTTATAGCCATCCACCTGACCATTTCTATCCACCATGTGAGTGTGGCAAGGCGTTCCCTCACGTGCGCCTGCTTTAGAGTTGATTTTGATTTATAAGTGGAAACAAGTGTAGGACGTTCATGCCCACGCTTTTATAAATCTGAACGTTTTTGTGCACATCATTTCCTTTTTGCGCCTCAGACGCCGCCTGTAGTTTGCTTTGCTATGCACAGTTTGATAAATGAGGCCCCAAGTCTACAGCTTTGTATTCTGGGAAATTTGATTGTTAGATCAAAAATCTCTATTTGAGATTGAATTATTAATATTATTATTAAAACAGAAAAGTGAAGTGTTTAAAGTGTTTAAGGGTTTAAAAGCTCTTCTCCAGATATCCCGGACTGTTCTGACTCCTGGAGGGCATACAGGACATGGATCAGGCCTGGAAGCTGTGGTTGGAGATGGGAAGCCGTGACAGAGACCACCAAAAGCTGCAGACATGGGCCACTTTTGGGCCAAACCTTCTTTCCTTCCTGGGTGGAACCAAAGTGACCAGGAAGTGATGGAAGTCTGAGGTTAATCTGTTTCTGTTTTGAATGGCTCATTTTTAAGTCTGATGGAATCATGTCTGTTCGTCTTTCTAAAAGTTGTACAATAGCCTGCACAGTAGAAATGTTTGTTCTTCTTTCAGGTGATGAAGGTGGGAGCTTCAATTCTGACCAGAACATTCAGACTCCTGCTTCTCCTGCACGAGTATGAAGGTAAAGACCTCCAGAAGAGGGAGGTCTCTCTCCTGAGGCCGTTGCCCTGGTAACCCAGTTCTGTATAAATGGCAGAAAAACAGTGGATGGAAAATCAGACTTTAATCTGTTACCTTAAATCTGAGCCTTTAATTCCTATTGTCGTATTTACAGAAAAGAAACTACTCCCCGAAGTAAATGAAGAATATCTCCACAATAATCAGGTTTGTCTTCACGTTCTTGGTGTTTGGGGACATCTAAAGACACAGCTGAATGTATTCGTCAGAAATGTTGTGTCTCTTACTTTGCCTGAGTAAATTACACTAAGACAGAGGAAAACCTTTTAAACACCACTGATTCATTGATCACCTTCAGAAACTAAATAATTTCTAAACATTAATATTTGCACTGAAATACACTTGCAGTCTGGTTTTGGGAACATTAGAGTCTAAACTTAAAAGAACTGTTCCAAAGATTAAACAGATTTTCATGACTGTCCTCATTTGTCAGAACTAAAAAACAGTTGTTATCAGGATGAGTTATAATGGGTTTCTCAGTAGAAATGAGTTTTATCAGACTAGAAGCAGCTGTGAGCACTTCTCTTTTCCTTCTACTCGACATTTTTCTTACACCACAAAAAGCTCCAAAACCAAAGTTTAATGATATTAAATGTTTGTTTTCATCGCTTCGCTCCATGAATCTGATTTACTTTCTGTTGGTTCTCGCGTTGCAAACAACGCACACCGGTCCAGCTTTAACCAGCACATCTGAGAATAAGTGTGTATCCTGCACGAGAGCCGCCAACACACACACACACATGCATGCACACCACGTTTTGAGGCTTCATTTCTTTATCTTCATCTTCATCTTTACGGTGTGTGAACAAAGACAGTGAAAGCAGTCGATGTGGTCAGATAATCCTGCAGAACCTCAGTCCACCTGCATCGATCTTTCTCCGGCCCTCTGCTGGTGTTTGGGGGGTTCGACCAGTCAGTCATCTGGAGATGGACGGTTCACCCCCCTCGCCCCCACCTCGACCCTGAGACAGCCAATCAGCTTCAGGCCAGCGGTCAAACTCTACACCTGCATTATGCATGAAGCAGCTATTCCTCAGAGGTGGCAGGAGAGTCAAGTTCGCTCCAGATGTTTACACATTCCTCTGTGTGTGTGTGTGGGTGTGTGTGTGTGCTCAGGCGTTCAGACATAAACCTTCCTCTTCCTCACTCTGATAACCTCAGGATGTAGAAACCAAAGTTACATAAATGAGTCAATTAAGAATAATAATTATAACAGAATTTTTAACTCAGCTGCTGCGTTACAACACAAACACACACACACTCACACACACACACACACACACACCATCTAATGTTTTCCTTTGTTTGGATTTTTTATTGGTTTAGTTTAGTTTGATTTGAAACTCAGAAAGTGTTTAAATAGTAAAAAGAAATAGAAAAAAAGTAAGAGGTGAGGAGACTGCATCAAATCTGAAACAATCAGCAAATATAGACGTTTTTTTATTTAAAAGCAAAACCTTCAGTAAAATGATTAAAGCATGACATGATTACAAATGTGATATGATGTAAACAAGGATTTTAATTACTGTCAAAACTTCAATTCTGAGGGTTTGTCATGAAAAAAATAAAAAATATAAAAGCATTTTTACAGATTTTCATGACTGTCCTCATTTGTCAGAACTAATAAACAGTTGTTATCAGGATGAGTTATAATGGGTTTCTCAGTAGAAATGAGTTTTATCAGACTAGAAGCAGCTGTGAGCACTTCTCTTTTCCTCCTACTCGACATTTTTCTTACACCACAAAAAGCTCCAAAACCAAAGTTTAATGATATTAAATGTTTGTTGTCATGGCTTCTCTCCATGAATCTGATTTACTTTCTGTTGGTTCTCGCGCTAATAACTGTCATAACTTCAATCCTGAGGGTTTGTCGTGAAAAAAATAAAAAAGCATTTTTACAGTTTTAACAAATCTGAATCCAGACCCGGCACTGTGAGCTAGGCCTCAGGGAGCAAGGCCTCAGGGGGCTAAACCCCAGGGGGCAATAGGGCTAGGCCTCGGGGGGCTAGGTCCAGGAGGCAAGGCCTCAGGGGAAATGGCCTCAGGGGGCTAGACCCCAGGGGGCAACAGGGCTAGGCCTCGGGGGGCTAGGTCCAGGAGGCAAGGCCTCAGGGGACATGGCCTCAGGGGGCTAGACCCCAGGGGGCAAAAGGGCTAGGCCTCGGGGGGCTAGAACTTAGGGGGCTAGGTCCAGGAGGCAAGGCCTCAGGGTACTAGGCCTCAGGGGGCAATAGGGATAGGCCTTGGGGGGCTAGACCTCAGGGGGATAGGCCTCAGGGGGCCAGGCCTGCACATTTTTCCGATTCAGGAACTTCTTTTCATTTTAATTTATAAAACTTTTAAAGATTGTTTTCATTCATACTTATTTAATTTAACAATTTTTTACTTACTAAATTATTATAATTACAATCAGTTTCTGTGTGTGCTTGTTTTGCTGTGAGAAAACTTAGTGGTAAGTTGTGTGTGTGCTGCATATTCATTGGTTTGTATATTTTGAGCATAATCTTTAAGAGGAGACAGACATAAGAAGTGGGAGTTGAAAAAGGGTGTAAAAGATTTCCACCTGCATTGCAAGAGCGCTCTTGTTGTGTGAGGGTTTTTCTTTTTTCTCCTGGGGTACACTTTGATCAAAGAAAGAATCTCATGAAAGTTTCCTGTCAGGCATACCCAGAGGAAGGGCTAAAGGGTGAGTCCTCGAGCCAGCTAGGAGGTGAACCTGGAATCTTCTGATCCATAGTCAGATGCAACACCCAGGCCACTGCCAATAGGTAGATGTAAAATGGCCATAAATCCACTAAAATAACCCAAGACCACAACATAATACCACACATGCATGAACACAACCAGAGCTTCCAGATGTGTATAATATGTTTATACAAATACATGTAAATGTATTAATAAACACACAACTAAATTATAAGAAAAAAATATAAAAAAAAATATTACTGATATTTTTAATGTCATGTTGTGGAAATTCAATGCATTTATTTTATTAAAAAAACTGAAAAGATGCTAAAAACCTGCATTTTTTACTATATTTATATTTAAAAACATTAGTTAGTTCTTTAGCATTTTTAGCCTGTATTAAGAGCCATTGTGGAAGGTCCACTGAGCTACTTGCTGCTCTGGAGCCACAAGTTTAAGACCCTTGATTTAGTGCTTGTAAACCAAAATTTACTGCATTTTCTTCATATGTCGGCCCTCTTTCAAAGGAAAAGGACATTTTGCTCATTGCCTGCTGGCCATGGTATAAGTGGCCATACAGCATTCTGCAGGGCTGATGTTGGAGCATCCGGATCACATATTCTGGGCAAGCGTGGCCTCACTACTTCTGCACTTTGTTCTAGCCAGTATCTCAGTATGAGGCACACAATCACACCAGGTAAGTCCATGGATGTGCTCTAGGCATCCGATGTGGAAGTGCCCCAGGGACTAGATGTAATGACTGTATGTGGTCCAGGCTTCACAGCTATAGAGGAGGGTAGTGATGCAGACTGCCTGGTAGACAGCAATCTTGGTGTGAGGATGGAGATTTTTGTTTTGAACGACACAACATTCAAAAAGCCTCCCAAAGGCAGCTGATGCTTGCTTGATCCGGTTTTGTGTTTCGTGGTCCATGTTACAGTCCTCAGAAAGGATACTGCCCAGATATTTGAAGGATGGAACAGTTGCTAGCTGGTTATGGTTGATGGTGAAGACAGGTGGGGTGTGTAGGATAGTGGAACTACACTGACAGAACACTTCTGTCTTGGAGATGTTGACCGACAGTCCCATCCTGTCGAAGGCCTGTACTCCCACATCAAGGAGCTCCTGTGGAGAATGAGTTTTGCACATAGACTGGAATAATAAAATGTATGTGGTTGATTTCCTGTTATTGTCAATAAAATGAACGTGACAGTTGCTTGTGCAAATACATGCACATAAAATCATATTAAAATCTGGTACCACAACGGCTAAGTAAAGCAGTAAATGGAATTATAGTAATAACGGTTTGTTAAACTGGTGCTACTTCTTTAATGGTATCAATCAAGCCAGTTTCCTCTGTCTTTGTTTTTTTCTTCTCTTTTTATGTCATTAATATTTATTCTGTTTCAAAACTTTTGCTGTTTTTTTTATAGAAACCAATGTAAAAAGTGAAAAAAAATCTGAAAGGCATTCATCTTCTGTAAGATGAACTACAACAAGGCCTCTGACTGAGTCGCCAAGAAAACACCGGACCCACCCCAGCCCCCCACCTCCACTGAACCAGAGAGGACACACACATTTTCCACACACACCTTTACTTTACGCTCCATCAGAGGTTAAGTGTTTGTTTGTTAATGTGTGCATTAGAGATGAGGAGGACAATCCCCAGAGTCCCACACATCTCTAACTTAATTATTAAGGTGTTGGGGGGAGTAGGGGGGCTAATGAACTGTAGGATTACTGAGGTGATAATCTGAGTCGGTGCATTAAGTCTGGCTGTGTTATTACGCTACAAGCCTGACAGTCAACAAGCACGTGTCTGCTTGTTGACTGAAGAAAAGTGTTTGTAAATGCATGTAGAAAGAAACATCACCTGCTGCAGAGCAAACACAGGTTCACCACCCTATAAACACAATACTATGACCTTTCAGAAGCCTGAATAATGAATCTACAGACACCTATTTCTGTCATTTCTGAGACATTCCAAACATTTTTAATATTAGATATGCACGATCTGCTTTTCTGGGGTTCTGATCCGATCCCGATTGGATATCAACTGATGATAATATTTTCTAATACCAAATATGATTTTATGATCATCAGTGTGATTATGGTACCTGCTATTTTTATTATTATTATAAGGTTTCCTTGGGTTGTAGTAAACCACAAATCATTTTTAAATAAGAGAGCAACTGATAAACTAAATTAATCCAGTTTAAATGTAAATCTAAAATAAATCAAAGACAAAATTTGTAGCTGCTTCACAATCTTAATGTTAAAAACAAAGGTAGGTATAATTTAACAGTAACAACCGATTTTTTTTATATTTCAGGTCCAACAGCATGTGTATAAAAAGAAGCAGGATGTATGTGAATAATGTGGGAACACTAGTCTGACAGACAGACTGGTCTGCAGTATCGGCTCAGACGCCTCGTTTCTGCTGAATCATAGAAAGTCATGTTAAGTCTGACTGGTGTTATACTAAAATCTTTGACCCATCAGAACTTGTGACCACATCGACCAAGTCTTGAAAACACTTGTATTTAAGTCTGACTTAATTACCATGCAGGTACAGTAAAGTCACACATTCTGATTGTATCAGAAATGGTGACCTTTGTGATCCTGGCTATGTTTTGTGTTTAAAAAAGTCCAAGCTATAAGAGGGGTGAACTACAGTAAGTCACCATTTCTGATAGCAATCAATGGTCAAAACCAACACCACATATATAAATTTATGATAGTGTACACATTACACAGTGGTACACTTTTAACTGTCAGAGGGTGGCGCTAACAGATGTCAGAACATCAATAACGCATCTGTTGTTCTGGCTAATTTATTAGACATGGCTAACGCTGCGCTGTGAAATTAGCCTGTCACGCTCAACAAAGTCAAAAGTCAAAGTCAGCTTCATCCTCAATTCTGCAGCATGTACAGGACACAGAAAATAAAAAAATTGAATCATCGTTCTTTCAAAACCTCGGTGCATGAAATACGAGAATGTAAGCCAAAACAAGCTGAACAACAAAACAAACAAAACAAGTAATAAGTAAATAAAACACAATAATAAATAAAAAAGGCAAATTACAGTCACTGCATCATATGTTTATGGTTATATAACAAAAGAAGACTGAGTTAGCTCATGGTCTGGTTAAATGAGCAAAAACAAACAAAAAAAAACAAGCTGGAGATTCTCACGTTTTCTTTCACCTTCTTCATTTAAGTCGCATTGCATACAGGATAACAGCATTTTAGCTAGCGGACTTTTCCAGCAATTTCCCTAACAGATAGAGTCTGGCTGGCCAGAATGATGAACTGGAGCAACTTTTCTGTGGGCTCAGTTTTCACCTTGTCTGCTGGAGGTTTACCTGGAAAGCTTCAGGAGTGTTTGTGGCACTATGTTTTCTCTTTTTCCCTTCTTAGCAGAATGTTTTACCCTGGAAACCTGGAAACCTGGAAACCTTGGCTGCACACACATTTTTTTATGTTTCCAGACTAAAATGTATCCAAATTAGTGTAATCCTTATATAGCAAAAGCAGCTCATTCCTCCATCAGACTAGAATAGAATAGAATAGAATAGATACAGCTCATTTTTTCATTTGTTTATTTTATTGCTGTTTGATGTTTTATTTTGTGTTATTATTTTACCTGTGTAGCACTTTGGGTACCTCTTGATATGTAAAAGCGTTATGAAATAAAGATTGACTCAACTTACCTTCTGTTACTTCGTCCCTATAAAATTTGACTGACTGACAAGTGATGACGTCTCTACTTCGCTTTAACAAAAAACCAAAACATACAAACAGGAAAAAAAAAGACTAAATCCTTGCAGCATTCTATAATCTTTCATTACTAGAGTTTAAATCACAGCTCTGAAAGACAGTTCTTGGTATACGGCATTTCACAGCAAAAAAGGAAAAACACAAAGATCTTTGTAACACCATCATTGTTACAAATATTGTTTAGTTATTGTTACAGATCACACGATGCAATGCCGGCTTATGCACCGGTGCTCAGCCTATCGTTTACACAGAAAGTAGCTCTATATGTATCACTATGTATACTGTCTGTCTCCACAGAAAATTGAAACGCTCTCTTCTTACTCGGCCCTCTGTCAGAGGGGGTCCCTCTTCAGGGGCCTGACATTTCAGCTGTGTGCCTTTTGGCCCCAGTGAGTTCCCTCTCCTACTCTCTCCTGTCTCATTTACCCATGATCTTGTGCTCGCTGCTGTGGTACTCGGACGCCTCTGAAGTCCAGATTCATGCTGTCATGTGACATGTCCCATTCATCACCTGCAGAGACGCTTCATTAGAGCAGACTGCAGGCTAATTACATTCAGTTATGTAATGTGCACACGCACAAAGAGTTTAAAGTTGTTCCCAACATGCTAATGTGTGCATGTGTTTGACCCTGCAGCCGCTGGCAGCGCTGCAGCTTCATCACATTCTCTCAGCCCTGAATAATGATGGAGGTCACAGAAACACCAACAAAGAAGAAAAACAAAGACCTACAGGGAGGCTGATCTCTGCTGCCTCAGGGATTTATTTTCACTCAGTTAATCAATAAATATTCAGCTCATTCAGAGCGAAATGTTTCACATCGACATCCATCAGCTCTAAACGTTCACCTTCAGCTGGATTTCGTCCCGTCAGCTGAACAAATCCAGACAGAAATCTGAAGAAACAAGCGACAGAATTTCAGCTTCATCTTCCACATGTTCAATTTTAATCTGTCAAGTACTGAGTTACTCTGGCAACAAGGTTTGTGAAACTCATGAAAGCTGTGATTATCATTGTTTTCAATAACAGTGGTTCTTATTCAGGCATGGGAGGGTGATGGACTGGGCCGACGTAACTGGTTCCCATTTGTTCCCTAAATCACATGGCAACAACTCAGTGTGTTAAGTCATGTAGACATGAAGAAGATGAAGTTCAAACTGAGCATCAGAATGAAGAAAGAAAGGAAGAAATGGGTTTTAAGTGACTTTGAACATGAACAAATCTGCAGCAGCTGTGTGATGCTTTCATGTCGATATGGAGCAAAACCTCTGATCTATATTTCCAACACCTTGTTGTATCTACGACACCAAGAATTACAGCAGTTCTGGAGGTAAAAGGGGTCCAACCCGTTACCAGCAAGGTGGACCTGATAAAGTGGTTAATGAGTGAATGATATAATGTATTTATACACAAGTCTGTAAGAATAGGAAACATTTATTTTATGCCTCCAGCCTTAAATGTGTTTTGATTTTCAGTTTGACCCAGATGCAGTTGCTCTGTGACGTTTCCCGGCTTCAGATGAAGGTAAACTCAGGTGGGACTAGGAATAAAACTGCAGAGCAGCTCCGCAGAAGCTTCGAAGCCAATGAAGCAAAGCTGGAAAACTCCACACAGATGAACCTTTGAGTGTGATTTTACTAAACATTAAACTCGACCCGGGAGCTGACGTAGGGACCGGGACTCCTCCGAGCCCGGTCAAGAGGCAGAAAGGATGCGGTGCCACGTAGAGGGCCGAGCTGTCGCTCCCCTCTCGATACTTTTCTGCTCCATTTGCCTCTTTTACAGCCATGAAGCAGGAGGTCCTGAAGGCCCAGTGGCGAGCCAGAGCTGGGGCAGCAAGGCCGAGGAGGTGGAAACGGGTCGTAAAGGTCCAGGAAAAGCCTTGACTCAGAGAACACACACATCCATCTGCTCATAAAGCTGCACACAGATCAGAGTGAAACTGAAGACAAACAGAAAAACAGACGTTAAGAAAACTGATGACTGTCCGCTCTGTCAGGACTTCCTGATGTTAAGTTCATAAATCTGTTAAACATCACAAACTGTGATCCTGATGACATCCTGCCTCAAAGGTCTTTATAGTCAGCTGGCAAAACTGAAGATAAGGTGAGGAAGAGGAGGACAATGGTGTGTGCTAAGGACAGACGGGACGTAAATGTTGTGAAGCAACACGAGACGTCAAACTCAGAAATGTTTAGCTGTTAAAAAGTCACTACATATAAAGCTCTTAGTGACCGAGTTTCATTGGATCTCAAAAAATTTATAGCTCCAGATTTTCCCATCAGAGCACTTCACTATCAGACTGCAGGTTTACTGGAGGTTCCTACAGGTTCTAACAGCAGAACGGGAGGCAGAACCTTCAGTTATCGGACCCCTCTCAGTGGCAGCAGCTCCCAGTTTGGCCTCAGGAAGCAGAAACCTTGAGGTATGAGATAACTCCGCTGTCGTACGGACAGACACAGAGAATCTTTCCTGCCACAATCTGTTCAGTAACTCTCCTCTGGCAGAGCGACCCTGAGCCAGGACCGTCAACGGGCTCGACCTGCTGCTTTTAGTCAGCTGATATTTTTAATCGTACTTATCTTTATTTTATTTGGATTTGCACGTTATTATTATTATTTTAGTGCATCCTTATTTAAAACTTAGATACTTAAATATCTTATTTTTATATGTATTCTTATATATGTATTCTGTCTTTATATGCATACTCTGTTGATTTGTATGCTGTATGAAGATTTGTGTATTTGTTTACTTTTTTGTGTTTGTATGTATGTCTTTCTTCCCTCGTAATTCTGGCTGTTTCCTGTGCTTGATTTGTTTCTCTCTTAACTTGTTTGGTTTGTGTTCCTGTAACCTGCTATAGCAGTGCCTTTTGTTTTGGACCAATAAACTTTTAGCTATCAGGACCTTCTCTGTGGAACCGGCTCCCAGTTTAGCTTCAGATGCAGAACCTTTAGTTATGGTGTTTCTGTCAGGACTTTATTTCTTTGCGTCCTTATATTAATCGTGTTTCCTGGAAACTTGTGTGAGTTTTGTGTTGCTGTGTTTTGATCTGCAGCAGCATATTTGGCTGCAGGTCGTCTCTCCAGATGGATTTTCTGACTCTGTGATCCGTGTCATGGCTCTGTGGAGCCGTTGCCTGCTGTGTGGTCCGGTCTGTCGGGGCCCCATCGGACCCCTGAACAGGCCATTTATGTTAATCACGTCACAATGTTATTCACATCAATCGATCAGTGCGCACATCGGGTGCTGCCAGGCTGAGGTCGGGAACCACGGGGGTGATAGGTTACATTTGCATCCTCTCGGGCTGGGAGGTGGCGTCATGTCGTGGAGGGCGGGCCCTGTCCTCCTCATGCCCGTGGCCCCACACGGAGCCTCAGAGTGATGGCCTTTTCCCCTCAGCAGCCGTCAGACGGAGGCAGACTGACAGCGAGTCTCAAACCTCCGACTGCTGCTGTCAGCCACTCAGATATCACTGAGACTTATTCAAACCACACTGCACATGTTCACAGCGTGCACGCTCACACTGCGCACATTCACAGCGTGCACGTTCATGTCATGCATGTTTCCAACACAGTGCACAATTCAGCTCCAAAAACTCAGTGACCCTTACTGCAGACGAAAAGAAACACAACCTTCAAGAGGCTGTTAGAGGTGGCTGTTCCATTCAAAGACACACAACTTTATTTAAACCCTGATGTCCACAATGACACTGCGGAGGAGACAGTAAAGACACAAAGACTCACAGAGGGCATTGAGACAGAAAATCAGATTTTTTTAACGTCCAGAATTCTGACTTATGGAAGGTTTATGTTAAATCCTGCAGCTGATGTGACACTTTCAACTCAAACTTTAATGATGTGAGATTTAAATTAGACTAAAATCTTTGTAAATCAAGATAAAATTTTCAGTTAATTTAAGCAAAATTCCAGTGTTTACCTGTGGAGGAGAAACTTTGCCAGCTTAGACTTCTCCACCTTTCAAAAGATTCTCCAATATTGATCCTCGTTTTATTCCATTTTTGGTCGTTTGCTTTTTTAGCAGGATGCCGAGGCTTTTTAGGTTTTTCTGAAACTATTTCTGGTCCACTTCTTTTACTAGCTTCCATACCTGCACGCTGCTGCTCTTTTACCGACATAAAACACCATACGCTGCCTTGTTGTTGTTAGACAACCGCGGGGAGTCGCATATGATTGGTTAAGGAACCAGGAAGTAGGAAAGAGCAACACAGTGCACCAAAGTTATTCCATCATGCAACTCCTATTTTGAAAGGAGGAAGAACTTGACCAAACATTGTTGATGTAGGAGACAGATTGTTTATGGGGAAGCTTCCTCCCTCGCAACAAATGAGAACATTTTAAATTATTTTTACAGAAAAAAATCGAAATTATGTAACCTTTAAAAATGTTTATATAAGCACAAACAACAGCTTGAAAAGTTGTGATACTTTTTCTCCATATAACAGAACAGCAGGTTCAACTCATCCAGGTTATCCTCTGGTCAGAGATCTGGTTAACAGCCAGGAGTTCTGATTCTGGATCTGTGCACATTAACAGGTGGAGGAGATATCAGCTGACCAATCAGAATCACTTATTTCTATCAGGCTGAAAGTGATGTGGCTGCTGCCGCATGAAAGGAAGATGAATGATCAATAATCTGATCAATAATCACTGCAAGGTCATATTGTGTGAGAAAGTTTCAGTGTGATTGCGTCAAACAAAATGGTTTAAATAAAGAAGAAACAGAAAAGTCAATAGAAACATCACCAGACTCTAAAAAGGTTTCAGCTGATCAAATATCTGAATTCAGATTTATCAGATCAACAGGCATCATGAAAGGTGTGCAGAAATAAAATGTGTTATTATTATTATTATTATTATTATTATTATTATTATTATTATTATTATTAATAATAATAATAATAATAATAATAAT
>JBAFTB010000008.1:4192703-4209869 GCA_037177355.1 Melanotaenia trifasciata | reverse complement strand
ACATTTCCAACATTGTGAAATTAAAACATAATAATCGTGATAATCGTAAAATCGTGATTATTTCCCAAACAATAATCGTACCTAGAAAATCCATAATCGTGACATCCCTACATGTGACCCACATCTGTCTGAATAACATAAATCAATCAATCAATTCTTTTTTTTAAATCCGGGCCTTCATATGTGGTACTAAGTTAGAAAAATATCCAATTTCTTTCAAAATTACCTCAGTCTGACCATTAATGTCACATTTCATCCAACTTACACTACCGTTCAAAAGTTTGGGGTCACTTCCCTCTTCAATCCCATGGCAAAATGACCCCTTTTGAACGGTAGTGTATATTTCCTTGAAGTGATGTCACAATTCTGCGCCAGAGGAAGCAGAACAAAGTTAGATGGGATGTAAACATGGACAAGACAGTATTATATCTGGTGAGATGCAGGAGGAGCCTGGCTCGGGGTCATTCCACAGTACCCAGAGCCTCCAGATGACACAGGCACCAGATGCACACAGGACATAAGAACACCGCTGGGTGAAGTGGCCCCAAGCTAATAAGGAGAAAGAGTGGCTCAAGTTCGATGAAGATGCCGACACCTCTGGAAGCAACAACCAATGGGGAAGCTGATCACCCCCTCAAGATGATGACCACGATCTGCCTAGCCACAGAGAGGTTTGGGTTAGAGGAGAGACATACAGCAAAGCCGCCCTACACCATGAACAACAGAGCTAGTAAAATCCATCAGCTCCATTAGAAGCTGAAGAGCTTGAGGCAGTAGTTCAAGGCAGTGAGTGAAGAGGAGAGGGGACCTCTGGCAGAGCTATTCACCATAATCCGCGAGAGGCTGATGATCCTGAGGAGAGCTGAGTGGCACAGAAGGAGGGGGAAAGAGAGGTCCAGGAAGTGGGCTGCCATCCTATCAAATCCATTTGGGTTCACAAAACAGCTGCTAGGACAGCAGTGCAGTGGTCAACTTGCCTTCTCCAAAGCTGAAGTCGATCAGCACCTCAGAGAGACCTACAGTGACAAATGTAGAGAGCAAGAACTGGGTCCCTGTAGGTCCCTGATTGATCCACCTGCACCAACGCTGGATTTCAATGGGAAGGAGAGAGATCCAGGAGGTAGTCAAGGGGGCAAGAGCAAGCTCCACTTCTGGGGCTAGTGGAGTACCTTAACTGCCCCAGGCTACTCCATACGCTCTGGAAGATCCTGAAGGTGATTTGGAGGAGGGGCAAGGTAGCAAATCAGGGGAGGCAGGCAGAGGGTGTGTGGATCCCAAAGGAGGAAAGGTCTCAGAACATTAATCAGTTCCGAACCATCTCACTGCTGAGTGTTGAAAGGAAGATCTTCTACAGCATTGTTGCCAGGCGACTGACAGACTACCTCCTGGAAAACTCCTACGTCGACACCTTGGTCCAGAAAGAAGGGATTCTTAAAGGTCTCTGCCTGTTTGGAGGAAATAGGCGGGTCACTCAGCTTATTAGGGAAGCCAGGGACAACAAAGGTGACCTGGCTGTGCTGTGGTTGGACCTTGCCAACACTTATGGTTCCATGTCCCACAAGCTGGTCAAAGAGGCACTGAAGTGACATCATATCCCAAAGAAGTTCAAAGACCTTATCCTGGACTACTATGCCAACTTCAGCCTAAGATTCTCTTCCAGAGCAACAACTTCTGAATGTATGATCTCGGTCATCCTTTTATGCACTCGCCATGAACATGCTCGTTAAGTCTGCAGAATTCCAGTGCTGGGGGCCCTTTACCAAGTCTGGAGTCTGACAGCCACCCATTTGAGCTTTCATGAATGACCTGACAGTGACAACCACATCTGTTCAGGGATGCAGGTGGATCCTAAGTGGACTCGAGGAGATGATCTCCTGGGCTCGTATGATGTTCAAACCATGTAAATCAAGGTCTCTCGTGCTGAAGAAAGGGAAGGTGACAGGTAAGTTCTGCTTTTCACTTGGCACCACCAAGATACCATCACTCACAGAGGAACCGGTGAAGAGCCTGGGAAGTTCCCAGAAGCGGTTGCCAAGACAACATCAAGGCCAGACATTGTCCTAAACTCAACAGCAACCAAGCAGGTAATTCTCCTTGAGCTCACTGTGCCATGGGAGAACATGATGGACGAAGCCCATGAGAGAAAAAAAGTACTCGGAGCTAGTTGGAGGGGTGCCGAAACAATGGTTGGCGGCCAAGTTGCCAACCCATCGAAGTGGGATGCTGAGGATTTGTAGGCCAATCCCTCTGCAGGGTCTACAAGATGCTGGGCATCACAGCAGCCAGTCAGCAAAGGGCTGTTAAGTTGGCCATCGACGTAGCAGAAGTGGCGTCAAGGTGGTTGTGGATCAAGAGGGGAGAGGCGTGGCAAGTAGGGTGGCGCTACCTGGACAAAAGCTGGGGCCTGATCAACCCTGGCTGGGTCACCTGAGGGAGGGGGTCTGATTGTTGAAGGCCCCAAAACCCCCTGTGATCCCAGGTTACATCACTGATGATGTGTCCAGGGGCACCATAAGGTGTATCAAAGGACTGAAAATATCAGCATTTTATCGGCTCTGATTGCACAACAGTCTTCTGTGAATGTAGGTCACTTCAGGGCCATAGACGGCTTACACTGGAGTCTGATGGAAGTAACATTTAAATAATGTGAACAACCACGCCAAAACAAACAAACAAACAAAAATATTTTTATTGAAATAATCATGCAATTGAATGCAAAGTGGGGTAGGAGTACTTACGTTTTCTTCTTCCCACCCCCTTTCAGGCAATATATTGTTTTCTATTTTTTTGCATTTTTCTGCTTCTTTTTTGGTTTATTTGAATATCGACAGACTTGCATGCATTGCCTGTTTCTCTTTTGTGTTTCTTATTGTGAATGCAACTGCTTAAAATAAATGAATAACAAATTAAATAAAAAATTAAATAATTCATGAGGCTCAGGACCTGAAGTGTGAATATAGCCTTTCATTCCATCCTCTATCCTGAGCCAAACGAAGTGAAGTGGAGAAGAAAACCTAATTTTTAATGGAAGATAAAACCCCATTATAACCAGAACCTGGAAGAAGAACCTCCACCAGAACCAGGAAGGAAAACTTCCATTAGAGCCAGAACCAGGAAGGATAACCTCCAGCAGAACCAGAACCAGGAATGTTAACCTCCATCAGAACCAGGAAGGAAAACTTCCATTAGAGCCAAAACCAGGAAGGATAACCACCAGTAGAACCAGAACCAGAAAGGATAACCTCCATCAGAACCAGAATGGATAACCTCCAGCAGAACCAGAACCAGGAAGGATAACCTCCAGTAGAACCAGAACCAGAAAGGATAACCTCCAGCAGAACCAGAACCAGGAAGAATAACCTCCAGCAGAACCAGAACCGGAAAGGATAACCTCCAGCAGAACCAGAACCAGGAAGGATAACCTCCATCACAACCAGAAGGGATAACCTCCAGCAGAACTAGAACCGGAAAGGATAACCTCCAGCAGAACCAGGAAAGATAACCTCCAGCAGAACCAAAAAGGATGGTATCTTAAATACAGTTGAGGGCGTGTATTCAAGACAGTGTACACAGAGCAGAGAGAACTTCTGGGTCATATGACTCTAAGATGGTAAAACTAAACCAAATTTAGTCGCTTATTATCAGATTTTAACATTCTTGTTCTGAGCACAAATTAGAAAACAGATAATGTTTCATAAAAAGCTAAACAAACTTCCAGAGAGTACACGGACCCTTACAGTTTTCTGTTGCAAAGGAAAAACTAATCACATCTTCACAAAATACTACTTATCTGTGAAACTATCTGGTTGATCAGGTTTCTGTCCTGAACTCCAACCCTGACTGCTGAGGTAGAAATGATAAAGAAAAACCTGAGAATCTCCATCAGCTTTGTCTTTGCTGGAAACACTGAGCAGAGATTCAGCTGCTGTCATAATTTATTACAAGATCATATTACCACAAAATGGGTAATATCTGGTGTGCCATTACAAAGAAAGCAGGTGTAAGAGGCTTTAAATGTTCTCCATGTGGATGATATTCTGCAGACAGATGGAGATGAAATGAGAGTTTTATGGTGGATGTGGGAGGAGAAGCAGTCGTTTGTGTTCCTGCAGGAGAAAACTAGGCGAATGATCTGCAGCTTCAGAACGGCCGTCACGTCGCACGCTGACTTTTTATTCATATTGTTAACTTGAAGTTTGCATGTTGCACGTCTCCGTCACACTGCAGGCGGTCTGAGGTGTCCAGAGAGCGCCTGTCAGAAACTGCATGAATAAGACACGCTGGGCAGCCTTGGACTGTCAGACACCACAGAAGAAGAGAGTGACTGACAGCAGCAGGTCAATGACAAACCTGTCCAGTCACACGTGGAGGGAATCATCTTCCTGAATATTTTTCTCAGTTTTATCATTATTATGAGATTTTGATGAGATTCTGTTAAATCTACAGTCATGTAGAAGGTGATAAACATCAGGACATAAACGCCACTTGATCCTCATCAGGCATTAAACTTTGGAGCCTCCAACCTCAGATGATCATCATGGCAGATCACACTGAGATATTATTCACTGAACAGAAACTAGAAGTCAGAATCAGTTAAAAACTGAGTTCATCCTTACTGCCTCACAGGAATGCAGAGGCTTAGCAGCAGTCAGGAGCAACTGATCAATGTACTGATTGATTGCTCATCATTAGTCTGAGCTCCTCTATAAAAGGTTCAGGTCAATTTAGGCACTGGCGTCATACCTGTGGGGGGAAGTGGGTATTTTGACACCCACACTCGTCCTGGTAAAAGGAGCCAAAATCAACACGTTATCCACTACTTTTTTTTTTTTTTTTTCCTTGCAGTGTTGCGCAAACGTCACTGCTCTAAGTCGCTCTGTGCTGGCTCCTCTCCTCAACTCTTCCTCTCCTGTTGCTCCTTGAATCATGACAGGACTGACAGGACTCTGGTAGAGGAACACAGCTTGAGATGAGCAACCACTCAGCCCACCCATGGACAGTGGGAGGTTTATGGGCTAAATATAAAGTCAAAAAGATTTTGAAGCACTAAATTAATGTTTGCAAATAATTTCAGAATTTGTATTTGTAAATCAAGTTTGTCATCCTGCAAAACAAAACTACCTGAAAAATTTACATTTGCGAATGTGCAGAAAAAAATTTGCATGGTTGTAAAAAAAATTGGTGGAAAGCAATAACAGTTCTTTTGCAAACATCTTGCCCACAGATTTGAAGCACAAAACTTGTGTGTCAAATAAAAATAACTGTCCTTCAGCCTTTATGATGTAGTTCTGTTTGGTTATTTATTTAACGGTGTAATTAAAAAGTTAAATATCAGTAGTGTACCTTTCATTCATTTAATTCTATTTTCTTTTAACAGAAAATGTATAAAAATTAAGCTTTAATAAAAGAATAGAATAAAACATTTTGTATCATGTTACAAACCAAAACTAAAATAGAAGCTCTGAGCGATAATAAATCATTTGGGAAACTTATTGTCAAAAAAAGAAGCCGATCACTACATTTCCCATGAACACTATTCCATGATGTACCGAACGCCCATTGGCTGTGTTTCCTTTTGCATACATGGTGTTGTTTTAATGCCTGAAGAAAGTGCAACTAAATGAGGAGAAAAATGTAAAGATTTGTCAAAGAAAAAATAAAAATGTGGTGTTTGGACGATATAAATAACTAGGCTGGTTAGAAACAGGTTACTTTGTTCGTTATCTTAAAAGAAAAGCTGAGGAAATATGTTGTTGAGTAATTTTCTGATAAAATGTCAATAAAGCTATTTAAAGATATGTATGATTAAATGCATACATTTGCACCAACAATCTGGATTATCCCCACCACCCCCAAAAATGTGGCTAGTGAGAAAATCTAAGTGGCAGGAAACTACTGGCAAAAATGGCTACTGATGAAAAAGGTTCATTTAGAGCCCTGAATATAAACCTCATCTGGTAAAACTCTGCCACCTTGTAGTGATGTTTTCGAAGACCAAAGTTGCAACGTCCACCTTTAAGCTTCTAACTGGTTTAAAACTTCATTTAAAAATCTGTTGTCTTTTTGTGTATATATTTACTATGTTGTTTGAAATGTTTTCATTTATTTGTTTTCTGCTCTGGGACCTCAGATGGAAAACAAACTGGTGAAAATACACCTCTGCTCTTATCAGATTCTTGTTTTCGTACATGGTCCCAGACAAGCAAATAAACACAGATTTTCTTCACTGAATAACATCAATGTTTCTAAACAGAACCTACAAATCTCATATTTAATGCAGCTGAGAAACATTTCCTCCTCACTGCACCATGTATTGATTCAGTTTGCTTGTAGGTTAAGAGAAGAGAGTGTGGTAGAGAGGGGCTACTGAGAGTAGAGGAAAGTGCATCTATCTTAAATAATATTAAAGTAACAAGGCAAACATGTTACTTTGTCACAAATTTGTAAACAGCTCATGTAGCACGAATGTCGCAGGTGTCACTGAACAATCAGAACAGACCTCGCTTCTTTTTAGGGGACAGAGATGAAGTTTTTTTCTTCCCGCACCTGAAAAGTATCTAAAACTAGCACTAAGTGGATTTTAGGGAATATGGAGGGTAGCAAATCTCCACTTCATCATCTGCTGTATTTGGCTTAAACATCAACCTGCTTCTCCACCGCTGTGTTTTTCTTACATCTGGACTTGGGTGCCGAAAAGAGGGGGTAAAGGGGAAGGATTTTGCTAACAAATTGATCTAATAATCAATGATAAACTTACAATCACACCAACATTTTAGTTACAACGCAATGGTATCACTAAATTTCTTTGTTTTGGAAACACTTCTGAACACCCAATCCCCCTCTATATTTCCCTTAAATGGTTCAGTCCACTTGCTCCATCAGCTGCAGAGCTCAGTGCTACAGACAGCGAATGGATGCTAAGATGGCAGGATACCTTAAAATTTAAAAAGGGAAATGGAGAGAAAACAAAGGGGTCGACAGTACGTCGCTCAGTTCTTTCAGAGGCGAGGTGGGTCAGTTAGTTTGTCTGATGGAAAGTTGTGGAACATCAGCTTGTTGTCTCTGATAAACTTTGCCCATATAAGCTAGCTCACTTTGCTCTCCATATTAGCTCATATTTCTGAATAAAACTCTGAATTTTATTCATTTCACTATTGTTTTAGTCAAGTAACCAGCGCAGGCAAACGATTAGCAAGCTGCTCTGCTAAAGAAAAAAAATCACGCATGTTATGAACAGACACAAGAACAGCCACAGCAGATGCCTGCCAGTGCCCCCCCTCCCCACCACACCAGAACATGTCCAGGTGGCCCCTGAGGAAGGAGGTAAGCAGAGTGTCGAATTAACTAAATTTTGTGGAGAAAAAATATTATATAATAGAAAAAAATCATTCTGAATCAATAATAATAAATAAAAATAGTTTGTATTTATTTTAGAATGATTTGAATGGTAAAGAAAACCCTCAGCTATCACTGTAATGTAGATTAGGTCAGTAGTTTGGGACTCATCCTTCTGCTTTGCAGTAGGAACAGGGCACATTTCAGGTGCAGCAGACTGTATGACTGCTTTCAATACAATCAGGGAAATATTTACATTTTCTTGATATGCCCAAGTTTTGTCCTTAGCGACCACTGAAGCTGCATTCCACTTAGCCTGCCGATACCCATCAGCTGACTCTGGAGTCTCACAGACCAAAAAGGCTGAAGGACTCCTTCTTCAGCTTGACGGACTCATTACTGCTGGTGTCCACCAACGAGTTCGGGAGTTACCGCCACGACAGGCACAGACCTCCTTGCGGCCACAGCTGCGGCTGGCCGCTCAACAACAGAGGCACGGAAGACAGCTCACTCGGACTCAATGTCCCCCGCCTCACCCGGGACATAGTTGAAGCTCTGCCAGAGATCTTTCTGACAGGGGACTCCGCCAGACATTCCCAGCAGACCCTCACAGCGCACTTGGCTCTGCCAAACCTGACCAGCATCCTCCCCCACCATCTGAGCCGACTCACCACCAGGTGGTAATAATTTGACAGCTCCGCCCTTCTCTTCACCCGAGTGTCCAAGTCCAATGATACGACTACAAAGTTGATCATCGAACTGAAGTCCCCCAGCAGAACAAGGGAGTCCCCAGAAGAAATGCTCTCCAACACCCCCTCCAAGGACTCCAAAAAGGGTGAGTACTCTGAACATCTGTTTAGTGCATAAGCACAAACAACAGTCAGGGCCCATAATCCGCCACGCATAGGTGCCAAGTCGGGGGGCAATGAGCAAGCTCACACCTGCTCAACGCCTCTGACCGGGAGCAACTCCAGAATGGAAGAGGGTCCAGCCCCTCTCAAGGACAGTGGTTCTAGAGCCCAAGCCGTGTGTCAAGGTTAGTCCAACTATATCTAGCCAGAACCGCTCAACCTCGCGCACCAGCTCAGGTTCCTTCCTCACCAGAGAGATGACATCAGAGAGATGACATTCCACATCCCTAGAGCTAGTTTCTGCAGCCCAGGATCAGACCACCAGGGTCCCCACCTCTGGCAGCCGCCCAGCTCACACTGCACCAGACCCCTATGGCCCCTCCTGCAGGTGGTGAGCCCACAGGAGGGGGGGCCCATGTCACCTTTTCAGGCTGAGCCCGACCGAGCCCCATGGGCAAAGGCCCGGCCACCAAGCGCTCACCTCCGTGCCCCACCTCCAGGTCTGGCTCCAGAAGAGGGCCCCGGTGACCCACATCCGGGACAAGGGAAACATAGGTCCATGATTTATAGGGGTGTTTTGAGCCGCACTTCGTCTGGTCCCTCCCCTAGACACCTGTGTGCCATGGGTGACCCTATCAGGGGCATAAAGCCCCCGACAACATAGCCACTAGGATCATCTGGACATGCAAACTCCTCCACCATGGTAAGGTGGCGGCTCGGGGAGGATTTTATTTATTTATTTATTTATTTTTATTTATTAATTTTTTTGTTGCCTCTTGTTCAGTGATAATGTTCAAAGATATCATCAGTTTCTTTTCATGGGGCCCAAAATCCTGGGTAGTGCCCTGCATATGGGCACAAACCTCACTGTTAAAGGAATACATAGGAAAATATTTTATACAACCAGCAGGACAAGACTGAAAGACTTCAGAGGATGTTGGCCTTGACCTTAGACTGGTTCATTTGTCCTCTTTCTGGCTCTTATTGTTCTTTAACTGGTTCTTTTTCTCCTGTAACTGGATCTTTTATTTATTTAAATGGTTCTTTCTGTACTGTAACTGTCCCTTATTGACCCTTAACAGGTTCTTTTTTCTTTAACAGGCTCTGGTTCTTTTTGTCCTTAAACAGTTTTTTTGTTTGTTTGTTTGTTTGTTTTTGTTTTGTTTTGTTTTTTGTCCTTTAAGTAGTTCTTTTTTTATCCTTTGGCTCTTGTAGATGTTTAATGTGTTCTTTCATTTTTTAATTGGTTCTTTTTGTGCTTTAACTAGGTCTTTTAGTAGTTTAATTGGTTCTTTTGACCTATAACTTGTTCTTTTGCCCTGTTCTCTTGGTCCTTTCACTAATTTGTTTTGTCTATAATGCTTGAGCTGTGAATCAGTTAGTCGGCTGTAATTTTCAGGAGCCAATGAAACTCAGTGGAATATGATATTCTTGACCATCTCAGTACGTATTTTTAGCTGATATCAGGGATTCGTTGACACATTTTCCAGGTTGTAGATCCAGAAAGTTCTCTTCCAGAGCTTTATTTTCTGTGACAATGGACCTTTCTACTCTTGTGGTGGGTTCCAGTCAGTTATTTCTTGGCTGAATTCCAGGCTTGTTCACGGTGCCTGAAACCATCGTGGCCGGTGAGTTTGCTTTCTGGGGAAAGGAAAATCTCATTGACTTCTGTGCAGGATGATTTTGGAGAAGTGGATGATGTTCCTTTACTGGAAGGTGAGTCTAGACCCTCCAGGCGCTGCGAGATAAGTTTCCTTTTATGTTTCTGTTGTCATCAGGTTTGTCCTGATTCACGCTGATCGTTTGTAGTAGCCATCGATGTAATATTCCTGATGATCCAAGCTGTTTCAGTGAAGAATTGAGTGGGAAAAAAGTTGAAAATTAAAATTGAAAAGAAGAGTTGATATTTAGGAGCTGTCGTGATGCAGCTCTAGCAGCAGAAGGTGGCGGCCATGTTGAATCAAGTCTGGCGATATTGAGCGTCACAGCAACTTGACTCAGTCGTCATCAGCAGGTTAACATCCTGATGACATCCTCACAGGTGCAGCTGTGTGTTGGAGCATGCTCTCCGTCAGTGTGGGGAGGGCTGACCATGGTGGCGACCAACCACGGGCTGCTAATGTGTGTGTGTGTATGTGTCTGTGTGTGTTTGTGTGTGTGTATGTGTGTGCTGCGACATTAGGAGGGTTAATCCACATAAATGTTGACAGCCATATTGCTGACGCAGGAAGTTAATAAGACTAACAGATTATTAGCTTCATAACATTCCTCCGTCATCGCTCCACCACCTGTCAATCATTGACACAATTAAATTGTTTAATGAATAAATTTGCATTGATAATGAGGAGGCTGCAGGGGAACATCTGGCCGTGGTGGTTTGATGGCGAACGTTGCATCAGACTCCCAT
This sequence comes from Melanotaenia trifasciata, assembly GCA_037177355.1. NCBI lineage: Eukaryota > Metazoa > Chordata > Actinopteri > Atheriniformes > Melanotaeniidae > Melanotaenia > Melanotaenia trifasciata. The sequence goes on along the minus strand of JBAFTB010000008.1, from coordinate 4,199,276 downwards.
ATGGAGGCTGAGTGGAGGGGCTGTTTGATGCTAACTAAATGAAAAGTATCACTCATCGTAATTTGGCTGGTTTGACAGTCAGGAAATCACTTAGTAAGAGCGATTCTGCCCAATTACAACCTCCACAGCTAATTACTATAGGAGGAGTCTGTTCAAACACTCCGTCAAACCGACACACACTCACCTTCCTCCGTCAGCAGGCAGGAAATGCCTCCAGCTTCTTCCTCACCGCAGACAGCCTGACAATGAAATGCAAATTGCCCCCGCTCGCTTGCCGCCGTCACATCTGGCCCAGCCACTTTCTTCAGTCTCCGTGTGTACGTGTTTTCTCACAATTAAAAGCAGCAGCTCAGATATACGTTTGCAAATACGACGTAATTATGCTGCAGGAGTGAAACATCAGCGTCGTTATGTGAGAACGAGATGGGGCTCGGCTGAAATCATTTCCGGGGAGGAAACATAAATATTCATGGTGGCACAAAGCGAAGGTGTTTGGGATTCACTGAGAAGCTGGAAAAGTTGCTCATGGAGTCCATTTATGTTCTCAAACTTCAGAGTTGGAGCAGAAACAAACAAGACGTCCAGTGTTTTCTGAACCATTTCCTGCAAACTTTCCTCCTAACTGAAGAAAATCTGGAGGAGCTTCCAGAAAAATCCAGTTTGGATTTTTCTGCCTTTTGTTCTGTTGTCTGTCAAGGTGATCCCACACTGCTTCAGCAGCATCTGGGTTTGCAGAGTATCCATCTCCCATGTGGGAGACCAGAGTCCCCCAGGGGACGAATATTAATATCTTCCAGTCGGGTCTTTAGGCAAGACCCTTAACACTTCTGCCTAACCACTGTAAGTCTTTGGATAAAAGCATCTGCTAATGACTGTAATGTGGAGCAGCGATGGGATGTTCGGCTCTTTTCAGAGAGCCGGCTCTTTTGCCTCAGCTCTAAAAGAAGAGCTCTCTTTTGGCCCCAGACTGGCTTTTAATTTTGCATCTTTTGTAGCCCATAATTTACCTTGACTTCTCAAAAATGAATGGTTTGTGTTTTGAAACCCCTTTTGTGTTCAGCATCTTTACGAGAAGCCTTAATATTGCCTCCTTTTGTGCATTTATTCTGATGCAAAACCACTTACTTTTGTTTAATATTTTAATGAAACTCTTATGTTGCACAAATGAAGAAAAAACAGCAAACAAATCCACAAAACAGACCGAGAACCAAACTCAAGAAAGTAGCATTAATGTCCTCAGTGCAGGTTGGCATTCAGAAAAATAAGATGCCTCATCTTGGGTGGGCTGATCCAGTTTCTCCTCTCTTTAAGTAGGGTTTGATGACACGACGCACACGCTCACGTACTCACCTCACGGCGGTCTGCTGTTTCACTCACAGTGTAGTACCGCCTGTCCATGCGAGCCAATCCAAACAAAGCAGTGCGTGGGCAAAACTGGGGCTGAGCACTGAGAGCTACATGCAGCAAAAGGAAAAAAACAACTCTTCTGATTAACTACAAATCATCAGATCTCGGAGCCGGCTCTTTCGCTTGGCACATCACTAATGTGGAGGTGCCTTTCAGGTATGGTGAGGATCCGTCCTCCATCAAACCTGATGCTTTTAAATTACACTCCAGTTCTTGTGTCATGTAACATGCCTCAGCCTTTTCTCCTCATTTCCCTTTCTTAAAAATGGCTTCTTGACATCCATCCTGCCATGTAGACCATTTCTGATGAGACTTCAGCCAGCAGACCTTCAACTAAAGGTCCAGATGCATCTCTGTCTGTTCTGTGCTGGAAATCTGAAATGAAGATTGTGAATTTGAAAAAGTATTTTAGCAGATATTTACCATAACCTTTGCAAAGGGATCAGACAGATACAGAGTGCCATGAATTCTGCATGTGTCTGATGAAAAAGAGTAAAGTCAGTCAGTATTTCAGTCCATCAGGTCACGTAATCTCCTCCCTAAACCGCCACCTTATCGTGGTGGAGGAGTTTGCGTGTCCAGATGATCCTAGTGACTATGTTGTCGGGGGCTTTATGCCCCTGGTAGGGTCACCCATGGCAAACAGGTGTCTAGGGGAGGGACCAGACGAAGACCTTCTCAATCCCACCAACACGTCTTTCGATGAGGAAGCAGAGTCTGGGGACCCTGGTGTTGGCTCTCCCATTTCTGGGGTGTTGAAAAGCTCCTTGGTGGCAGGGCCCCGGGGGTGGATGAGGTCAGCCCAGAGTTCCTTAAGGCTGTGGATGCTGTAGGGCTGTCTTGGCTGACACGCCTCTGCAGGATTGCGTAGACATCGGGGACAGTTCCCCTGGACTGGCAGACTGGGGTGGTGGTCCCCCTCTTCAGAAATGGGGACCGGTGGTTGTGCTCCAACTACAGGGGGATCACACTCCTCAGCCTCCCTGTTAAGGTCTGTTCAGGGGTTCTGGTAAGGAGGGTCCGTCGGATAGTCGAACCTCTGATTGAGGAGGAGCAGTGTGGTTTTCGTCCCGGTCGTGGAACACTGGACCAGCTCTACGCTCTCTTCAAGGTCTTGGAGGGGGCATGGGAGTTCGCTGAACCAGTCTACATGTGCTTTAGGGTCTTAGAGAAGGCGTTTGACCGTGTCCCCTGGGGACTCCTGTGGGGGGTACTCCGGGAGTATGGAGTGCCAGATCCCTTGTATGAGCTTTCCGGTCCCTGTACGACCGGTGTCAGAGCTTGGTCCACATTTCCGGCCGAAAATCAAAGCCATTTCCTGTGAGGGTTGGACTCCGCCAAGGCTACCCTATTTCACCGATTGTGTTCATAACTTTTATGGACAGAATTTCTAGTCGCAGAATGGGTCTCTGCTCTTTGCGGATGATATGGTTCTGTTGGCTTCATCGGGCCGTGATCTTCAGCTCTCACTGGAGCGATTCGCAGCCAAATGTGAAGCGGCTGTGATGGGAATTAGCACCTCCAAATCCGAGACAATGGTCCTCAGTTGGAAAAGGGTGGAGTGCCTTCTCCGGGTTGGCAATGAGGTCCTGGATACTCTGGATAAGTGGCAGAAGATGGATGGATGGATGGATGGATGGATGGATGGATGGATGGATGGATGGATGGATGCCACCTAATGTCAGATTTTAAGGAATGCATCTGTTTAAGGAGGGTTTACTACATTAATTAGCTTGAAAGTGTAAAACACTAAGCTAGCGCTATTCCAGCTACCTCTTTTAATCATAGGACTGCTCTCCACTAACACATTCACATCATAGTTAAACAAGCAGAATGACATGCGGACAGAAAATGAAGCAAAAAAACTGAATACCTTCCAATAACTACTTGGAAGTACAATACTGTTCAAAAGTTTGGGGTCACTTCCCTATTGAATCCCATGGCAAAGTGACCCCAAACTTTTGAACGGTAGTGTAGCTACTACAGGATAGCACTTAGATCCTGTTCATCTGCTGAATCTTGTCTTCTAATCCAAATACTTCATGTGTTGTCCTCCACTGGCCAGTTTCCTCAAATGATTGTAGGACAAACTGCGCACGGAGCTGAGATACATCAAGTTTTCAGCTCTTTGGGAATCACCTTGTTGCTGCTAAAATCCTGTTTTCTGTCAGACTGTCTTATCTTTGCTGTTTTTCACAAATTAAACTAAATAAGTAGGAATAGAAGTGATGCGTCTTTGTGTCAGGCTGTTGGTATTCATTTGTTTTTATTTAATCTTGATTAACCAGGTTTCTCTTATTAAGATCAAAGATCACTTTTAGAAGAGAGACCTAACAAAGAGCAGGACAGGTACATTAAAACCAAAAACCAGATTCAATTAATAACATTGTTTGCAGACTGGTTAACTGCACTGTTTTCAAGCCATTCAGAGTAAAACGGCCCAGAAATTAAAGGACAGAAATTTATTCCAAGCATCAGGTTACAAAAACCTAAAGCCGTTTTATCCATTTCACTTCATACTTTGAAGATGACAAATTGTAGGACATCCATAGATTGGAGATTGTAAACTCCAAGTTTCCTTGTTAACAGATAAGAATAACAGACAGGGATGATCCCCAATTTGTGTTTATTTACTACATCAATAACAGGCAGCATAAAGATTTCCAGTAAACTTTAGAACAGAGAGCACAGGTTAGATATTAGGAACACACTAACGTATTATGCTGCACATTATTTTATGTGCATAATCTAAATTATCATAGACAATGATTAATGTTTGCATGGCAACACTAATTCTCCTGCTCACTGGATGCTGTTACTGCTGGATGCCACCAAGGGAGCAGTAGGAACAAATTTAAAGGTCCCAACGTTGCTCTTTAATTTTCATGAGCTCAGGCATTTTTGTTTTTGGCCAAAAAGAAAATAATCAACACGACATATTCTTCATTTTTACATGAAAACCATTTGAGTGGAACAGCACGAACAAAAGAAGAGAGCTGAGCAGATGAAAATGGGGAACCATTCACAGTCATGCAGTGTGTGATGAACACACGTTTTCTATGTGACTGCCTGCTCGTGCTGTTAGTACTTGTTGTATTAAACCCTTTGTTTCTCCTTTAGCCAGTGTGGTGCTGATTATAGGCTGGAAGTCTCAATGCTCTTAGGGTGGAACAACTACTACCGATCACCTTGTGAGTTTAGATTCTGACGTGATTTGTGGACATACCTGTATTCTTTGTAGCCTCTGTTTGAGGTTGGGCCTGAACGTTGTGTTGAATCTAATTACACAGAGCTGCCCGCGATCACCAGTCCTGACTACAGATGCAGGTCTACGGATCAGGACTGTGTTTTATCATTGTTTTGCATTGTCTCACATCTTTGTCCTGTTTCCACTTCTTTAGTTTTCTGCAGACCTCCATGATTCAGGCAGAACTTGTTCATTTAAGGAACTGTGTTGTCGGGTAGTAAACAGACCAGCTCTGGTTCTAATGGACTTCTGTGGTTTTCCAGCTGTTTGAACGTGATTACTGGCGTCGGCCTGCAGGGAGATCAGTGGGACAATAAGTTGGATGTGTTGAGTTAGACAGATCAGTGATGAATCCGCTGAGTGTTTCTGAGGCGGCGTGGGCTCAGAACCGGTCTTTGTTCAGTCTGTTTGCTTTACATTTGAATTGAACTCTCATATCAGCTCGGCTCGGGGAGCGGCCGGGACTCTCCCGCTCCCCTCCTCTTCATCAGCTGCTGGGAAAAGGCGGAGATGGTCTGGCCGGCATCCATCTTGGCCCACTCGGGTTGAGGCACAGTGAGCTGCATTGTGAGGCGGTCCGAGGCGCGGCACTGTGACGTGGGTGTCGAGGAAATGCTCGGATCTGAATCCCAGACCTCTGAGACCTGAACTTCCTCACCGAGCTTGAAGTCTTGGAGGTCTGACTGAACTTGAGAGATGAGCCGATTCCACCTCCTCACGGAGGAGTCGGACAACTTTCAGTTTCATCTGCTGGTTTCATTACAAAGCTGCAGAGCAGAATCCTTCAGGTCTCTGCTGGTCCGCAGCTGCGGTGCGTTCAGGGGTCCTTCCTCCTCTGGGATTTGTTACAGAACATTTTCACAGCTTGTTTCTGGGTTGTTTTGACTTGATATCTAAAACAAGGAATGTTTGAGGCTTTTTTCTTATTAATAAATTTAATTTTCTAAAGCATTTTAATTTTTTGTTAATTTGTGTTCATTTGCAGTCATTTGCTGCATATTTTACTTTGATAAAAAAAAGATTTGATTCAATTTAATTAATAATTGGTTTCTTTCTTGTTAACTGAAAAGTTTTTAAAAGATTTTTCACTATTTGAAGACAACAAATTACAGGTTTCATTAAATCCAACTTTTAGTTCAGTAGATTAATGATAGTGTAAATTAACCAGCAGTTTTTATGTGGTCGATCAATAATTCACACGACACAAAAAGTTGATAAAAATGGAAAATAAACTCTTTATGTCGTGTTTATTTAAACTAAAGTTTATCTTATATAATTTTAATTTTTCTTTGTGTTTCTTGTTCTAGTTTAATGAATAAAACTGAGTTATTCAAGTCAAGTTTATTTATAAGCACATTTAAAACAGCAGATATTAACCAAGGTGCTATAGAGTTTAACAACGAGCTGCAGGCGAGACGCGGTGACTGACTTGTATCTGAATTATATCTGAAGATATAAAAGAATCACTTTCATGAGCATAAATAATCAGAAAAAAAGAAGAATGGTTTGATTCTGAAAGAAGATGCTCTGATGACAGAATGTATCTGTTCATCAAATAAAATCAATAAAAAATCACTCCTGAGTTTTTATTCAAAAAGAATAAAATGTCTAAACATCACGTCACGCATCCTTGATGATCTCTACCTCCAGATCTCCTGGTGTGAGGAAACCAGTTCTCAGCTAAACAGACAGGAAACATGTTCTGGTCTCATATCAACAAGAATCCACCGTTTCACCAGAGATAGTGTAGACAACATGTTCCAGACATAAAAGTACACTTTACCTGTTAGAATGATATATATATGTGTGTGTGTGGGTGTGTGTGTGTGTGTGTGTGTGTGTGTGTGTGTAAATGTTTCTTTGTGTGCATGTCTCAGCTTTCTCTGCCATTCCTTGCGCTCAGGGTCCATACCAAAGGG
>JBAFTB010000008.1:4173539-4185033 GCA_037177355.1 Melanotaenia trifasciata | reverse complement strand
AAATATGAGCAAAGGTTGAGGAACACATGCTCAACTTGACCTGGTCTGCCAGAGAAATTATGATGGATTATAGTTAATATATGTTTATATACTGTTTCATTACTTCCACCAAACCCCTTCGTAAACGCTGCCGCCATGATTCATGAATGAATGAACTGCTTGTCTGTGCGCGCTTCACGTCCGGTGGTGGGCGTGGCCAAGGTGCAGCATCACTGCTGACTGACAGGTCGTGCTCACAATACACAGAAATGTGCATTTTTAATGTCGGACAATCAGTCCTTGAACATTTTCGTCTCATCTCGTCAACAAAATTTCACAAATGTCTTTTAATGTTTTTATCATCAGAGAGCCATTTTTAGCTCGTCACCGTCTCGTCATCGTCATGAAAAAAATGTTTGTCAACTAAAAAAGGTCGTCAGCGTCATAGTTAGACGAAAACAACACGGGTCAGAAAGTTACATGATGCCTTTACATCTCCCACAGGTACTATAACAAATGTGTCCATGTTTTTCTAGCAGTGCAAAACCTAGAAGTTTTATTAGACCCCAAAGCAACCTACTTACCTTCTATGGACCTTATTGAACTTGTTGCAAATATTTTTAATGTGATGTTATTTCTCATGTCTCTCTATGTGACCACAGATATTACAGTTTTAGAGACAGGAACACAAAAGTTCCCTCTTATAGCTATGTATAGTTCCCCTAATAAAGTCTATCCCACCCTCTGCCTCCCTGTACAAAAGTTTGGCTCCGCCACTGATACATGGACCTTTAAATCCCTCAGAAAGGTCCACAGTTAGTCAGATATTGTTTGATGTTGTCACACTTCAGTTCATTGAAGTTCCAGATCTGTAAGGACAGAACCAGAACCGGTTCTGACCCTTTAACAGTCCTGTGATGAGAAAACAAATGTCTGAAACCCAAATATGTCCTCAGAGATCTTTCCACACACACAGTCTCATGTTGTTGATCATCTTCTGATGCAGATCACACACACTCTGAGTCTGTGTGTGTGCTGTGTGAGCTGGGGAGGTGTTGGGGGAGGCAGGGGAGGTGTTTGGGGGTAAAGTGGAGGAGAAAACTGCCTCTTGTCTTTTCCAGTTTGAGGCTTCCAGATGGGAAGTCATTTTTTATTCGTCTTGTGGCGTCTCTTCACATCTGTCGTCGCAGATGTTTAATGAATATAGAAGCAGCCGAGCTGTCGGCTCATTAATACTGCAGCGGCACGGGGAGCCCGGCCGGCACCGACTGCAGGGGCCCACCGTGCCGCCGCATCACTGGGGCCCGGCGGCGGCAGCTGGCGCCTCACAGGAAGGAAGCTCTGCATGTCTGTGTGTGTCACTGAAGCTCTTTATTGGTATTAATTGATGTGATTGGAGTGAGTCCTCCCCTCTCTGCAGCATCAAACAGGTAAAGAAGCTCCGCCTCCTTTTCAAACTAAAGCCTCAGACTGACTCCACCCCCTCCTGCAGTGGTTGACAGGTGTCCTGGGCTTCAAGGAGCCGTAAAGGTGTGAACGGGCTGAGCTCAGTCAGGATTAGCAGAACACACTGTATCTCCTGACATCAGCATCTTGTTGCCATGGAAACAAAAGCTGTAACAGACTGTCAGACACCTGACATCTCTCCTGGACAGATGTGTGGCTCCTACTTTGTCCTAAAAAGTGGTGCTAATAAAGTTTTGGAGGTGATTCTTTCCACATGATCTTGGTGAAAAGCCTTTATTTATTTATTTGTTTGTTTATCTTTTCTGAAGAGTTTGTTGTCATGAACTCATCCACGTTTATATTTACTGGATGTTGTCATGTAATTACTTTACTAATGAACAGATTCACTGCTGCATTCAGATCTGGTTGTGTTTGTTTATTCCTGTTTCACACCGTTGTTGTTGTAAAGGCCGTTGCTCAAAGGCTCCTAATGATTTACCTCAGTTTGCTCTCTGTGGACTCAAACCCAGGATCTCCTGATCTAAACCCACCTCTGTAACCACTAGGCTACCACATCACCCTGATGGAAGCACATGCCTCTCCAGAAGTCCATCATCCACCTCTGCATCAGTGTCACCTTCACACTGATGATGTCCTCCATGGAAACTGATGTCCTCCCCATAACTACAGTAAAGACTTGATGTCTTGATGTCAAACAGGCGCACTGGCGGCCATCTTGCCACAGTCGCTTTCTCAAAACATTGTTTTAATGGTGCACGCACTTAAAAAATAACCATAACTTGCTCAATTTTATAGTGATTTTTCTTTTTGTTTGCTTTGTTATAAACGCCAGAGATGTAGCTATGACAGTGCATACTGATGAATTAATGAATGACTTATGAGTGCAGCCGATGTGGTCCTCGAGCAAAAACACATCCTCCAACCCGCTCCTCTTTTGTACAATGTACAGGGCCTCCAGCAGTCTGATGGGCTGTGATTAGCTGGAACTTGCTGATGCCTGACGAATGAGCTGCTCTGATGAGCCTCACTGTGCCTTCTGATGGAGAACACAACTACGCTGCACGTTTAGATCGTTTTTCAAAGACAAAAGCTGCACTTCAACATGTTAAATTTTTCAGAATGATAGCCACGTTAGTAACTTTTGTAAGAAACCACATCATTTGTAAATCCATCTAGAGTTCAGAGAAATAATATTTATGTTGGTGCAGATCACTCACCTTCCCACAGATCCCACAGATCCCATGTGAGAGCAAGCCTGTGGCAAGATGGCCGCCGGTGAGGACGTTTAAAACTCCGCCATAAAACATCTGTTGTAGATATCTGTGGTCCTCCCCTGTTATCAGCTTTCTCTGATAACATCCTGGATGGTTGTTCTCATCTTTGGAACGTAGAAGCAGAAGTCAGTTTTTCCTAAAAGCAGCTGAATCATGGACTCATCTGCCCACATGGCATGTGTCCACTGTCTTTCTGTCCACCTGAGGTGAGCTGACGTCCATAGAACTCGATGCTGTTTCTCTACGGAGTTCATATCTGTCTTCCTCCTTGTGTGATCCTGTTTCAGGTCCTGGTTCTGGATCCAGTGGTGGAGTGTTGAGTGAAAATGGTTCAGTGGTTAAACAGCGGCTCAGTGTAAGATGACGTGACAGAAGTCTTTGTTGAAGAGGATTCACTCTGAAGCTTGTTCCCAAACCTTTGCAGTTTAATCTGTTTAAAACTCTGTTACCATGTAAATCAGAGGCCACAACTCAACAAAACTTTTGTGTTTTACCTTCTCAGCATTGTTGTGTAAACCGGACTTGAGTCCATGTCTCTGTATTGGTCACGATGTCATGACGGTTTCTCCTGCAGTGCTGCCTGAGGACTAGAACTTTCTTTGTTTACTCTGGAAAAACTTTGTATTTTTCTTCCTTTATGTTTATGTTGAACTGAACTCATTCATTTTTTCATAAGGTGCAGTTTCTCTTCAGTTTTGTTTGTGAGCAGCTTGTTTACATGTAAACAAACCGGGTCTTCTGATGTCAGCATGATGGGAACACTCAGGAGGACCTGACTTTGGTTCACTTTGGGGCCTCTGAAGGCCTCACATATAAAAGCCCAAAACAGGAAACAATGAAGCGGCTGTTTGCCTTCATCACTAACTGCCCCTCCTCCTCCTCCTCCTCCTCCTCCTCCTCCTTCTTCTTCCTCTGCACCTTTTTCAAATGTTTCCATTAAAAGGCTCATTTCCTCTCATCTGCTTTAATGTTTCTTCAGTCCAGATGAGCAACTGTGAAGGTCACTGGACAGAAATCTGGACTATCCCCCTCTCACCCCTGCCACCCCCATTCTCTCCCCCCTCACCTGCTCAGGGTAAGGACCATTACCTGAGACCCATTAAACCATTAAAATGGAGGCTTTGTCCCAGATCCTCATAAAGACGCCTCAGCTGTTCTGTGAAACCTTCACAGGTAAAATCCATGTTTTTAAAAAGTTTTCTCATTTCAGTTGAGGTAGAAATAAACGGGTAGTTGACTTAATAGGCTAAACTACCTAACACCCCCCCACCCACACTTACTGTTACTACACCTGTCAGGCTAAACTGAGGGCACAACCTAGCAGCACTATGACAGCCTCAAGGACTTAAACGCTTCATTTCTGTTAATAATGTCAGTTTTCAGTGTTTCTGTGTTCACATCAAACCAGGTTTTCAGAGGAACATCATCTCGGTTTCTTCACACACACACACACACACACACTACTGCTGCAGCCAACGTTCACATTAAATCTGACTTTCATCCTCCTCCTTCTCCAGATAAATTCTGCTCATCCTTCAGGTTTGTAGATCAGAACACCAGAGTTATAATCCAGCATGGTCCAATATCACCAAAAACACCCGAACCATCCCAAGTATTATAGAAAACACATACAGAACAAACACTCTTTGGACCACAAATCACTCCACATTCTTCACTGATTGACTGGCAGAATTCTGGGATCATTATTACAAATCTAGACTAAATGTCATCATTTTCTATAGAGAAAAAAAAGCTACATGTCACTACAAAAGATTAGGCTGAATTTTAATATTGGGGACGTAAAAGTGTCCCTAAAGAGGCCTCTGGAACACAAATATTTGTTTGTACATATGATAGGTGTTCATTTGAAATATCTTGCTATTGAGACAGTAGAAAATCTGAACAAGCAGAAGTTTATAATGTAAAATCTTATTTTCTGGGACAAGAACTCTGATTATTTTCAAACAATGTAACTGCACAAAATTTCTGATATAGTATTAGAGAAAATAATTTTTTTACATTTTAAATTATTAGTCTAATTTGAACTAAAAACAACTTAATAAAACTAATATGATCAACTCTTTCCAGGTATCGGTACCAAAAAAAAAAAAGAAAGAAAAAGAAACAATTTTTAAATCTGTACAATATTATGTGAAGGACTGATAAACTGTGTGTTAGATGTAAACAGAGGAGAGCGGGTTTCTGTCTGGCACTGAAGAAAGAAGAAAAAGTTGGTGTTATCTCGGCAGGACTTTCTTCACGTTGGTGGTGTTAAAGTCAAAAGACATGTTTAGAAAGGAGTACATACAAACAAAAAAACTGAAACAAATACATAATAATAAAGAGAAAACAGATAAAGCATGACACGTTACAACATCATCATACATCATCAACATACAGTACCTACTTACAACATACTGTATATTAAACACAAAGACACAAAACTTTCTGATATCAAATAAATATAGGACCATAATTATTAAGGTATATATGAACTGATCAATTTAGCCTTTAACATTTTTTAAAGGTGGAGATGGATTTCAACACTTTCAAATTCTCTTCAAGCTCGGTCCAAATCTGTGGTTCCCTACATACAATACTCAGATTAATCCTTATGTGTCGTCTTCTTTTACCACTAATAAGATATTTCTTCCCAGTGTCATGAGTGTGGCAAGGACTCCAAACTGGAATGAGCTCTGACAGCCTGATATTTATTTTGTTAACAGTTTGGAACATCATGCATGCATTTTTAAATATGTTCAACTCTGTAAGTCAAAGAAGACTGAAATGATGGAAGAGAGGTCGAGTGGGGGCCATAAAACTGGACCAAGACAGGACTCGCAATATTTTCTTTTGTAGATCTTCTAGTTTCTTTAAATGACTGGGGAACGTGTTGCACCATATGACGTTACAGTCGGTCAAATGAGGCTCAATCAAAGTTTTGTACAAGGTAAGAAGAGTAATTTGAGGAAGACAGCATCTTATTTTATAAAATTTAAGGACTTATCAATGAGGACCCTCAGGAACTTAGGAGAACTGACTTGTAATAGATTCTCATAATTTACCTTAAGCCAAATCTCGTTTGAGTCGATTGCATTTGTATTTGGTCGAAATACCATATAATTAGTTTTACTAATATTAAGAGATAATTTGTTACACTTAAACCAGATGTCTTTGTTTTGTAAGTCCAATGTGTTGTTATATGACAGGAACAAATTAGTATCATCCGCAAACATTACCATATGTAATATCTGAGAAGAATTTACAAAGTCATTAATATAGATTATAAAGAGTAATGGCCCAAAAATTGACCCCTGGGGGACCCCATGTTTGATTTCTTTGTTTTGTGATATATGGTTATCAACATATACATATTGTTCTCTACCGTATAGGTAACTTCTGAACCAGTTGAGCGATGTTCCTCTAATGCCATAATGATGCATTTTTCCCAGTAATATGTCCAAATTGATGGTATCAAATACCTTAGATAGGTCCAGGATGATGCCAACTCCACCTTCACAATATCACATCATCACCAGTACCCAGCCTACCATCAGCATCATCACAGGACCCAGTCTACCCTCACATCATCACCAGTACGCAGTCTACCATCAGCATCATCACTAGGACCCCGTCCACCATCACATCATCACCAGTACCCAGTCTACCATCAGCATCATCATTAGAACCCAATCTACTCTCACATCATCACCAGTACCCAGTCTACCATCAGCATCATCACAGGACCCAGTCTACCCTCACATCATCACCAGCACCCAGCCTACCATCACCATCATCACTAGGATCCAGTCTACCCTCACATCATCACCAGCACCCAGCCTACCATCAGCATCATCACTAGGACCCAGTCTACCCTCACATCATCACCAGCACCCAGCCTACCATCAGCATCATCACTAGGACCCAGTCTACCCTCACATCATCACCAGCACCCAGCCTACCATCAGCATCATCACTAGGAGTCCATCTTCTGTGTGTATCATCACTAAAAACCCATCTAACATAAGCATCATCACTAGAAGCCCATTTACCACGACATCATCAGCTGCTCTGCTACCAGTGTTTCAATATTTGTGCAATGATGCTGAAAAACAAGTTCAAGTTTGTATATTCAAGTTTTATATTGCACATTTATTTCAACTCTAATTGCCCCAAGTGCTGAACAATAAAACAGCTACAACATGAAACACTACACAGTAAAACAATGAATAAAAATTTTAAACCCAGTTAAACAGTAAAAACAGCCAGTATTGAAAGTCTTTTAGAAATGCATGAAATGTGATAAAGTTTTTTTTTTTTTAAATTGAAAATCCCATGAGCCAGAAATCTCATGAAATGTATATAAAAACTAACAGACCAAATTTATTTAAAATGATAATAAAATAGTTTGGTCTTCTTTGTTCATTGGATTCAGTTTTATGTTGTTTCATGAGGAATTTGACTCTGGGCAGTAGTTTGTTGTCTGTAAATCACAAGTTTAATCTGGATACCATATCATGTAACTACAGATCAATCACTAACTGCCACAGTCTGTAATGGTTCAGATCAGGTTTAGTATTTAGTTGTAATCTATGGAAAATGTCCACATACTCTTCATCAGATTACAATCAGACATTTTAATAGTTAAACCAAAGAAAATGGAAATAACTCAACTTGCCCTGATAGCTGACTACTGGATGCATGATGGATCCAGATTTAATGTTTGGATCAAGGATATTGATCCCTGAAATGGTGCATTGCTGGATTATTACAGTCATAGTTTCTTCTCTTCGTCTCCGTCAGTTCAGTTGAAGTTGATGATCATCATTTTGGTGAAAGCAGTCACAGCTCATAAACCTTGTGTGAAATCGGTGTCTCTCTAAATCTAACTGTCTTCATTCAGCTGTGGGGCCTCCAGGCCACTGGTGGACCACGCAGGGCCCCTCAGTGAGCCCCGGACCTCATGTTGAGAACAGCAGCCGTTGGGTACGGGTGTTTTGGGATCCGAGCAGCAGAGTTTGTGGCTCGTTCTGGGCCAGTGGAGAGCTGTCACATATTTCACCGTGCACGCCCTCATTAAAGAGGAAGGCGCGCGGTGCGGTAATTGTTTTAATTTATTTGTTTATGGCGCAGACAGAGGGGACGGCGCGTGGCACTCTGCAGCTTTATTGGGAACATATGGAAGACATTTATCACCATTTGCAGCGATGGGCCGAAATGATTTTATTAACTCATTTGTAACTTTACACTTTTTTAATCAAACACATGCTGCGCGCGCTAATGCTCTGATAATGCTCCGGGGCTTTGTAAAGAGAGACACAGCCGGAGGGAAATAAAACGGAGGAGAGGAAGGAGGGATGAAATGAAGGAGTGGAGGTCTGGGAGGAGGAGGAGGAGGAGAAAGATGACTGCTGGCGGAGGCATGGAGCTGTTCAGGACTTTTGCGTACCTGAACTCGGTCCTCTCTCCATTCCTCATTGATGGCGCCCCCCAGGGCCCAAACCACAGCAACAAGACCCGGACTGACTGGTCTCAGAGGAGACGCAGGTGTTCCTTCAGCTCAGTTCCTCCTCTTCATCACAGCTCCCGCTGAAGCTGCAGGTGTGAGAATCTGCTGTTTTCAACCTTTGAGCCTTTTGTTCATCACATCATAAAGGTCCAGCAGAACAGAACAGAACAAGGTTTACTGGACGATCAGATCAGGAAACAGACCTCAAATAAAGTTTGTTCGTGGCGAGGACAGACTTCCCAGTGGAGCAGTGGAAATCCATTTATAAGTGGAAAAACAAGCAGAGAAAGGGGACAAGAAAGAAACCGTCAGACAATTCTTATCTTCATCTAGAAAAATAACCCATAAAAAACAAGAATTTAGTTCAAATTTCTGATTTACAAAACTAGAAGGTTCAGATATTAAATCACCTCATTTTATGTTTATTTATTTATTTTGTCTGAATGAACTTTCTCAGAGTCACTTTTCTGTTTTTGCATTGAAGCAACAAGCTTTTTATCAGTTTTATGTCTTAGCTGATTTTTGTGTTTCTTTACTTGCTTTGCTATCAACTGTAAAATAAACTTTGTAGTTACATGTAGCTCAGAAAATGTTTCATTTAGGTATTTAAAATATCTATTTCATTCTTAACTAAAACAAATCAATCAATACAACAAATCTTTCAAACAGTTAAATGAAAAGGAGCAGAAAGAAGAGAATCTTAACTAATCTGCATCTCTCACACTGATTAATTTAACCAAGTCAAAAATAAAACGTTACCAAAACAGCTGCAAGCCAACATGCTGCTGATTTCTAACAGATATTTCACTTATTAAACCTCATTTATTATCTACAAAATACCAGAACACATCAAATTAACCTCTTCATATTTTCTTATCATAGTCTTCAATAATCCTTTTAAACATAAAAATTGATTTTTTTTCTTTAATTTCTTTCTCCAGATTGTTCCACAAACTGATTCCATAAACTAAAAAAACACTTTATTTGATCTTTTTTTTAATATATTATATCTTTTCAAACTATGACTTTGTCTTTTTCAAGTCTTTTTTTAAAACATTTTTCTGCAGACATTTCCTATGAGCTTTATACATTAGCTTCAAAATGCCCGAGTCCAGTATAGTCCTCAAACAGGGGGTCACGAGATCATTTGTAAAAAATATTTAGCCTACATCAGGGGTAGCCAACGTTGGTCCTCGAGGGCCCCAATCCGGCAGGTTTTCCAGATTTCCGTGCGCCAACACACCGGACTTAAACTAACAAGTCATTGTGGAGATCCTTATAGGCTGTTGGATCCATTTAACGTTGGCTACCCCTGGCCTACATTATCAGATAAATTTGGGAATTTGACCAGGGTTGTCAAAATCAAACCATTAATAAAGTCTTTGAAATTAACACCTTAATTTTTTAACATTTCCACACATAAACAATAAAGTTCGTACACATTTAAAAAAGTTTTGATTTGACATCATCTCCACGAGAAAAGCTGATTGGGGCATGTAGGAGCCGTGAACCAAAAATCACTTTATCATCCTTTTTTATGAAGATTCTGACAGTTTTCCAGCTTCACATTCGGGGATGCTGCCCATTGGATACATCATACATTTAATCACCCGGTGCATGTGGGGGTGGGAACACCAACGTATGTTTGGGGGTCGTAACTCATGAAGTTTGAGAACCACTGAACTAGATCACTTAATTTATATAGTTGTAACTCAACAACAAATGAACTGGACGGATCTTTCTATCTGCTTTGACTAATTCTTATTCCTCTTTTTTGTAGAATGAAAACTGGATTAATGTATGTTTTACATGTGGCTCCCATATTTCAATACAGTCACTCAGATATGGAACAATCAAAGAATTAAATGTAGAGCATTACTGTTCAATAAGTCCTTTACTTTATGTAACATAGAAATTGGTTTTGTTATTTTTTTTTTTATACCATTGATATGCGACTTCCATGAAATATTTTGATCAATAATAAAACCCAAAAATGTAACTTCTCTTACTCTATCAATACTACTACCTTCTATATCCAGTGTGTGAACAGGCTGGCCTGTAAGCGACTGGAAACAGTCAGACGATGACCGCAGTATCCAACACAAAAAGGGTTTTTATTTACCAGTCATCGGCTTATACAGGAAACTCACTCCTTCCCATTGCAGAGCAGTAAAGCCTCCACCAGCAGCCACCCCCAAAACGAGCAAACAAGCCTCATTTATCTCCTGCTGCTGATTGGACCGAACCACTCTCCCAACAGGTGTTTCTTCAATTATAACACATATTTTCCTACTAGAATGAACTTCTACAAAATCTTAAAATTATTTACACACTCAGTATTTAACACCACAACAATAAAGTTACCCAAAACCAATATACAAATAAACTCTTTAACCCTCCTGCCCCCTGCCCTAAACTCCTGCCCCCATGGTCTCTCCCAAGCCATAAGAGAGTGTCCAGGCCACCTGAAACCCATTTGCCCGAACACCCCGGAGAGAACATGAGTCAGGTAAGTAAAACCAATTACACTATTAATTTACCTCTGGACTTCATATCTACAAAAAATGTTCCTGTTTATCACTATTAACGCCTGTCTTTCGCAGGGATCTGCCAAACAAAACCAGATGGACAGAACATCGTGATTTCTGGACGAGAAACTGCTCCCAAAAGACAATGAGAAACTGTTTATTTATTATTCTTTTAATTTTTTAATAAATGCAATTTTAATTATTGCAAGACAGCAAAGGTAAGACATGTTTTCTGACTAATACAAATGTAAAGCATAAATCGGGTCTTCTTCTGCCTCTGGGTCGGTGAATCTTGGTCGTAGCGAGATGAAACTTCCAGCTGTGGAATCTGTGAGATGTGAGCTTTCAGTAGAGGAGTCGTTTGTTCGTGTTCATGGGGAAACATCATCTGTGTTTACATGTTTTTCGGACTTTGTGTACCTGGTCTTTTAATTGTTTG
This sequence comes from Melanotaenia trifasciata, assembly GCA_037177355.1. Taxonomy (NCBI): domain Eukaryota; kingdom Metazoa; phylum Chordata; class Actinopteri; order Atheriniformes; family Melanotaeniidae; genus Melanotaenia; species Melanotaenia trifasciata. The sequence continues at coordinate 4,173,837 of JBAFTB010000008.1, read as the reverse complement.
TTGTCTTAACTGTGTTTGTTGGTGATACAAATGGTTTCGCTGAGCCGTTAGCTGAGACTCTGGACCTTCTGTGGATACCACACGTTTATAGCTGCACATCTGGCGCTAAACCCGGAAACAAGATGCCTTAACTTCCGGTAGTGGAGGCTGCAGGTGCAGAGGTGAAGCTAAACAGTCAAGCTAAGAATGAAAGCTTATTTGATTTATAGGCAAAAACCTGAATAATGAAACAGTGAAGCTGCATGGATGGAAGTTATTGTGCATATTGTGAATATTTCTCTCTCCTCACCATCTAGAA
>JBAFTB010000008.1:4109017-4120231 GCA_037177355.1 Melanotaenia trifasciata | reverse complement strand
GTGTGTGTGTGTGTGTGTGTGTGTGTGTGTGTGGGTGTGTGTGTGTGTGTGTGTGTGTGTGTGTGTGTGTGTGTGTGGGTGTGTGTGTGTGTGTGTGTGTGTGTGTTCAGCAGAAACAGACTGCTGCTTCTTCTCTTTTTATTTATCGGGTGGCAGTGAGCTGCTGCTGCTTATTTACAGCAGATTGGTTCTCCAGATGTTTTACAGGGAGAGAAATCCCCCAACACACACACACACACACACACACACACACACACACACACACACACATAGACACACCCCATCTCCGTCCAGATGGAAGTCATTCTTTATAAGACTCTATAATCCTTCTCTCAGTGAGAGGAAACAGAAGAAGGTGAAGTGAAGTGAAGCATCTCCTCCTCCTCCTTGTGTCATTGATGTTCTCCAGCCATGTTAACGTGTTTTCGTATAACATGGACATTGCGAACGTTGCCCACCTCCAGAAATTCCCCTACACAAGAAGAAAAGGTTAGACTGATGAAAATCTCTGACATGTTTTCTGCAACTCGACATGAATCTGTTACTCAAACATTTCTTTTCTTCAGCTTGTCGATTCAAATGTCAAGATGACACAGATGTAAACATCTGGCTGCAGGTGTTCACACCATGTTAGCGTTGCCATGCCAACACATTTATCTGTTCTACATTAACACCACCAACTCTTTCCTCATAACACAGCGTTCACACAGCTCACAGCTGACAACACATCAGGACTGTTTATGTTTTGTGATTTTTATAAAAGTCAAAATACCAGCCGGAGATGTTCACAAGTCATTTTCTGCTCATCTAAGTAAAGTTTGAAGTCACTTTTAGTTGTAATGAATAATCTGCATCTGAACTGCTTATAACAACTTTACAGTCAGGTCCATATATATTTGGACACTGACACAAGTTTAGTTATTTTATGTGTTTACAAAAACATTGACGATACGGTAATCTAATCAATATGGGCTCAAAGTTTAGGCTCCACATTTACATCCAAATTGGTGGAAAAGTTTACAACATGTAGTCAAAGGAGCTCTCAATGGAAAAAAGAAGAAATTCATCAGCGTTTGGTTCATTCTGAGTGAAGCAGAGGACACTGGTAACTAAAAAAGGAAGAGAACAGAGGTGGATGTTTGCAGGATCCTTTCCAGACTGATTTAAAACCCTTTTATAACATCCACCCAAGTGAAGAACTCTCTCCAGAAAGCAGGTGTTTCAGTGTCTAAATCTAACATAAAGTGAAGACTTCACAAGGACAGACACAATGTTCACTACAAGGTGGAAACCATTAATCAGCCTGAAGAATAGAAAGTCCAAATTAGACTTAACCAAAAACCATCTAAAGAAGGGCTCAGTTCTTGAAACAAGGATCAACCTGAACCAGAATGATGGGAAGAAGAAAGTACTGTATGAAGATGACTGGAAACCACTCATGATCCACAGTACAACACATCTCCTTTAAAACATGGATGGTATGGGCATTCATGGTTTCCAACGGATCTGGGTCTTCCATGGCTGAGTCTGTCATCAGATCTGATCATGAAATTCAAAGAGGGTGGAAAGAAAGACCCACAGACAGTCAGTAAGCACCCATCAGTGGAGAAGGGGAAAGCCAGTGTTTGGTGATGTTCATGGGTTCCAGACTTCAGCCAGCCATTGCCTGCAAAGGATTCTCAACAAAGTATTAAAAATAAGCATTTCAGTTACAGCAGTATTGGATGTCCAATTACTCTTGAGCCCCTAAAATGAGACATTTATTCCTAAATGTTTTATACCAGGATCACCAACTCCGGACGTCTTGAGTCAGTGTCCTCTAGGTTTCCACCCTGCTGCAACATAGCTGGTTCAAATTAAATAGTTCTCCAGCAGCTTGATGTCAAGGTCTACACCTGCCTCTTAACATAAGCATTTAGTCAGGTGTACTGCAGCATGGACATGTTGAAAACCTGCAGGACACTGGCTCAAAAGGTCTGGAGTTGGTGTTCCCTCCTTAGTATGATATTTTTAATCAGTCCCTTGAATTAAACCTGAAAGTCTGAACTTCAATTACTTTTCAGTGTTTTTTATTTCAGATCTAATTTGGTAGCATGCAGAGCCCAAATCATGAAAATAGTTTTACTGCCCAAATGTTTCTGGGCCTAACTGTACCCTTTGTCCAACAGCATTTAGTATCAGCACTGATCATTATTTAAACTAACACTTGCTCTGTCCCTCTCTACTGGTTAGTTTCTTCGCTTTACTAAATCCAGAAAATCTGTAGATGAACATTGACATTTTTTCAGATTAATAAATTTTCTCTCAATAATTATGAGTTTTTAATGTGTACTAATATCCGTCTGGACCTACAGAGCTAAGAAAACTTTTCAAATCTAATACTGCAGGATGGACAAAATGCTATGTATATTATTATAAAATTATTATAATTATAACACACTGCCTGCAAGTTATTTAACCCCAACTGATGCAATGAGTGGCTTCTCATTTCTCAAACAATCATGTGGAAAAACACATCCTGTGGTCATGGAAAAGATGTTAGTCTGTTTAAGAATAGTCAAATAATTGGCATTAAGCAGAGAAAACATCTGAGTAGATGCTAGAACTAAACTGGGTTAAGAACTATTCAGTGCAGTTTTAAAAACTGTAAGGATAGTAGGAAACCATCATCTTCCAGGGAGAAATTTGGTTGGAAGAAAATCATAAATGAATAATCATTTGGGGAAATCAAAGAAAAACAACAGTAGAACTCAGGAAGATGTTTAATAGTGAAAGTAAGAACATTTCCACATGAACAATGTGAAGGGAACTCAAGGGATTGGGACTGAACATCTGTGTAGCCAAAGAAAAACCACTAATCAGTGAGGTTAACTCCAGAAAAAGGCTTCAATTTACTATAAGTTGCATTACAGAGCCAGCTGGTTAAAAACCTCACTATCAGTCAAGTGTACTTTAACTAACCTCAGGTCTAATTCTTTATCAACAAAGGTTGACAGAAAAGTGGCCCAGTGATTTAACCATTTCTTTCTTTTTGCATGAAATTCCTATGTAGCAATGATAGAGTTAAACAACTTTTTGTTTCCTAAAGTCTAGATGTTTTATATTTATTTCAAAGTTTTACTAGTAAAGTGAACATTATTAAAAAAAAACACAAATTTTTGTGTCTGTGATCGTCTTTCTGGACTGAGGAAGGACAGGAAGTTTGCTTCATGAAACATCTGTTTCAACAGAAACAGTAAATCTAACAGTTTCAGATGTGAAATTAGTCTCAAGTGTTAATTCATGTCACAACACTGAAATCAAATTGTCCAAAACTGAGACTGTCAGACTGACTGGTCAAGGTGTTCAGAAAGATGGAAAATGATATCTGTACGAATCATAAAATAGCAGATTATGGGTTTTAATCTTCTCTGAATTCCACTTTATTGGCCAGAAGGTAAATAATAATACTGTCAGGTTAATAAACAGACATTTATTTTTAGAGCCTAACCCAGCAGCTATCAGGTTGGAGTGGGGGAGGATGATTTGTTGTTATGTTGCTGTTTTCCCTGCCGAGATGTCACATCACATTACAGACACAATCCATTTCAGTCCAATTCATTGTAGTTCAATTCTAGTTAAGACAAATCCATCATATGATCCACATTAGTCCAATAATAACTAGAAGCACTCAGAGGGCACAAACAACCCACCCAGTACCACTTTCTTTATAACCTTTCACCAGATCCAGGATATCAGCATGATCCGGGTCAAACAATGTTTGATTATAACAGCTACCATGATGTCATCTTTAATTTTTTTTTTCAGTTTTTTTTCATTTCTTCTTCTCGCCAATGAATGAATCTAAGCATTGTCTGATGAGTTAGAAGCTGTAATAGCAAAATGAATCCAATAGTAAAGAATCCTTTAAAAATTCCTGGATCCAGGCGATGATCCAGATCACTCCCAAAATCTAATCACTTGTTCCTCTATTCCATTTCTGACATTTTCTGAAAATGTTATCAAATCTGTCCATAACTTTTTGAGTTATGATGCTAACAAACAGACACATAAACTAACACCACCAAAAGTATAATATTAATAAAATTTAAAAGAAGCAGAAGAGTGAATACAGAATAGGTTTTGGCTCTGCTCCAAAACTGAACGAGGAAGATTCAGTAGTATGCAGTATTCATCAAGAGCTGCAACTAGGGGTGACGGGGTCTGTAACAAAATGAGCCAGACCAACAAGTTGATATACGATAATAATTTATTACACAAATCTCGGGGTCAAACAAAGAAATAAACTCAATAACCAACAAAAGGTGTCCTATCACAGGTAGTATATCAAGTCCGGTAAACTACAAATAATACTTAACAAAAGTTGTCCTTGATTCGGTATAATTCGCAAATACAATTAATAGTAACCTTAAAAAAACAAAAGAGATAACAACTCCAAATTCCAATACTCAAAACAAACACAGGTTAACCTTACAGTTTCAACAAAACACCTCCTAACGAGAACGTCAATTAGATCATCAAAGAAATGTAAAATGAAATGACTCCTAATGAGTAAACCAAAAATCCAATAAACCAAACTCAAAACCACTACTCGAAGTTGAGAGTGTCTCTTCTTCCAGTCAAACACAACTGTGTACAAAATAGGGATTTCTAACGGCTTACAAACCACTAAGGTCTACTAATACTGCCAGCGTCTCCAAATCCCAATCCAAAGTGGCAAACTGTGCACCTGAGGAACACAGCTGCCTCGAATGGTGGCATTTCCTCCCTTTTAAGGACCGTGAGTTCCCTGAATTGGTCCTTTCTTGGGAGCAGTGGCTTCCAATCACTGAGACAGGATAGTGGGATGGTCCTGCTGTAGGCGGAGCCGTCATGGCGTCTACCAATCACCGAAGAGGAGGTGGGAGTGTAGGGAGTTCACTGCCACGTCTCAGGGTGCATCCATACAGCAGAATGAAACACACCCACAGGCAGAAGGCCGGGGATGTGATAAACATTAAGAAGGAAGCAGCTGACTGAGTTTTCAGTGTTGAGGACTGATTGCTAACTAGCCACGGTTTTAAACAAGACTTAAAAATCACATATGTGTTGTATGTTGGGATGTTGTTCCACCCTCGTGATGCTGTAACAGAAAAAGCCGACAGTTCTAAGTCACAAAAAGGTTCACTTTTTCTTCTTTCTTAATACATTAAAGGTTTCTTCTTCAGACAATAGTTAAGGTGGAAGATATTTGTTGTTTTTACCTTGTTTCGACTGGCGACTGCAGTCTTCCTCAGAAACGTCATCTGACGGCTGTGACATGTCGTTTATGAGGGGCGTGACCAACCTGGTGGATCTGTCAAGTACGTCAGGTTGGCCAAGTCTAGGAATAACAGCTGATAAATGACGAACAGACAAACACCGCAGCAAACATAACATTTACCTTGGCGCAGGTAACAGCTGTGTTCATATAAAACAGTTGCATAAAATATTCTCTTTGATTCAATCCTCCATCTTTAGCTGCAAGAGGAGACAGTGGAGAGAAAAACCTCCATCAGAACCAGAACCAGGAATGACAGCCATCTTAACAGACCGGTGGGGGATGGAGAGGACAGGAAAGAGGGGTCAACAAGCACCATAACTCCAAGAAAGACGAAGACAAACCAAATGAATGACAACAACAAGGTCAGATATTTCCACATGGAGAGTAAAGAGAGCAGAGAGGAGCCCACTGCATCATGGGACATCTCCCAGCAGCCTCAGCCTATAGCAGCAGAACTAAGGGGCTGGATCAGGTTGAACACGATGAAAGAATTTTACACTAAACTAGTATTTTTTAGACCAACTCATCAGAAGAATCCGAGCCTGTTTGTGTCTCTGTATCATCTTCATCCTTCTCACAGGTAAACACTCGTGAGTCAGAGCTGTTTATTATTACCTGCCATGAGGATGAAGAGTCCTTTCAGCTTGATCCTCATTCATCTTATAAAAAACATTATGATGAGACGTGATGAAGGTGAAGCCATCCTGTTTTGAGTGTGATAGGATGGTACACAGTTCCAGTTCAGAGTGTTTTCTGTGTTTAGAGTTTGTCCTGCTGCTCTCAGTGTCAGACTGCAGCTGATCATACTGAGGATGATGATGACCACATAGTCATTATCATTCCGTTCACTCCTACAATCCTCTACTCCAGCTCCAATTGACGTGGGACTGTACACTTGGCATGGGAAGCATAATTACCGTCCTGCATCTCTGCCAGCCAAAGCAGCCAACACTCTGTGCGTCGATCTAAACATCAACAACAACAACAAAAACACAGTTCTCCGTTCAGACGTCCCACGAGAGCACCTCCTTTCACCGTAATGGTGTTGGTGGCGGCATGGAGCTTCTCTCTGATGGACTGCAGGACGCTGAGGGACTGCGCTTTGTGGCATGGACAAGAGGGATGATGGGAAAATGTGCCAAGAAAGGAAGTGTACATTTGTATGTGCTGTTGTTTTAAAATGCTGGGATAACATGTGACGGTCTGTCTGAGGAATCCTCACATCTTCAATACATGTGATCATTTTAAAAACATGTACAAAGTCATTATAAACTTGACAAATGTGGATATAATCGGGAGTGAAGCTAGAGGGGTGACTAGGGTGGCACTGTCCACCTCTAAAATCTGATAGAACACCCCATGGACCACCTTATATGACTGACAGGTCACTGGAGGAGAAAGACAGAAACATTTTTCCAGACCTGCATGGATCACCAGTATCACTACACCAGTATGAAGTAAATTATAAACTAGTTTTCTAGTGTGTTGTCCTTTAAAAATATTGACATTTGGCTACACATTTCTAGAAGAAATTTTATTCCTGTGCAAGTACAACTACTGATGTATGTAAGGCTATTAATGTGATGTTAGCATGAAGGTACATAAGAGTGCTAATCTAGTTTTATGCTTGCACTAGATTTGTTTTGAGATAATGTGGAGAAACCATGTCATATTTAGTTTTCAGTGAGTGTATTTAGGGACTACACATCAACTAATAAAGATTTTCACATTTGAACTGAAAATAAACTTTAAAGATGCTCAACCTTGTATCCACATTACTGGCCATGACTAAGCTAGCGTTACATGATCCAGTTTCATTTAACAAGAGGCTAGCAAGGCTGCTGGTTGATTTTAGATTAGCTACAGCATGCAGATATAAAGAAAAACATCCTGTGGCCAGTCTGATTTTGTGTAGGAAGTTATAATAATGAAGAGAAAGGGAGACATTTCTGACTTTGTAGTAAAGAGGAAGGACCCAGATCAGGCTAAGACAGACCCCAGCCTCAGTTTAAGCAGCTCGACAGCTCCCAACATTTAGCTAGCCACACAAGGATTCAATCTACCACAACCACCAAAGAGTAAATCAGAACTGATCCCCCTACTACCACAGCATACTGCACCCAAAACAACCAACTTACCCTCTATGAACATTTTCCAACTTGTTTCACATATTTCCACTTGCTGATCCAGGTTATTAATGTAAAGATGATTTATTTCTAATGTCTCTCTAATCCAGGGATCTCCAGCTCCGGTCCTCATGAGCTACTGTCCTGCAGGTTTTGGATTCTACCTTGATGCAACACACCTTACTCAAATCAAATAGTAAGAGGCATCTAAAACCTGCAGGACAGTAGCTCACAAGGACCGGAGTTGGAGACCCCTGCTCGAATGTGATCATAGTTATCAGCAGTGTTAGAGACAGGAACAATAATTTCTTTTTTTAGTATATGACCACCTGATTAAGTCTGGCTCACCCTCTGCCCCTCATGTATAAAAGTCTAACTCCACCACTGCATGTAACAGAGCTGTTTTAGTTAGATCTTCACAGCACTTCTATGTTTCTGCATCTCTTAGAAAACTCATCTGTACAACCCTCCTCCTGGGCCCTTAATGCAGCAGCAGGTCTTCCTCCATCATCACCTCCTTGTAGCAGCTGTGTCAAGAGTCACTGAGGGCTGGTGATGACGGTGTGGGAGGTGACAGATGGTCTCTACAGTCCCACAGGAACTGGTCAGCTAGCTCGACTGCCACCCCCACCAGGAGGTGAGGGGTTTCCCACAATGAGCAACAGGGGGGAGAGCGATGTGGAGAGTAATCCGGGCCTCACCTCGACAGCCATCAGGACTCAGTGTTAATGAGAAGAGGTGGAGAAACAGGTGAGGGAAAGAGGTGAGGCTCAGGAGGGAGATAAGGGGGAGAGAGGTGAGAGATATTAGTGGTGGTGATAAATAAGAAAGCAGCAGGAGGCAGAGAGAAGGATGAGGCAGCAAGAACCAGAGTCTCTTTAATCGCAGACTGGCATCAGATGGTTTACTAAATTTCTTTACAAACTTTGTATTCCTCTTGTTTGTTCCACAGCTTGCCAAAAGAAGCTGTCATTATTTACTAGAAACTGACCTTCAGGCATCAGAATAATGGAGAGGAAATCCCAGAGTGCTCCCTCTCCCTCCCCTGAGAGAATGGAATAAAAAAACATAAAAGCATGAAATATCTGGATTCTACTGAACATTTCATGACTATACTCCCATCACTTTATCACTGACTGGGATTTACTTCTTCATGGACCTCCCTCGAGGTCTCAGTGGAGGTCTTTTTAGACCTTATGTTCCAGAGTCAAGTGGATCCTCTTCCTCAGAGTGACGTTCATGCAGTCGGTGCATTTATCACATCAGTTTTCTGTCAGTGACAGAAAACAAAGTTTCTATTGGTTTTAAATGACCATTGAAGAAGACAGTTCAGATGTGCACAGTGTTGAAGTAGTTACCTGTAGTGCAATCATCGCTGCACCTGAGGCCACTTGATCCACTCACATATGAAAACATGACAAACACTATCCATTCACATCTGTGTTTTGTATTTTAAGTAATTTTCATTGCTATTTTTACCACTAGATGGCAGTAATTCTCTGTTCACACTGTTCCTTTAAGGTGTAGTGTGTAAGAGTTATTTTAGTAAAGTGATTTAAGGTGTAACCTTAGCTCCTATCAAACAAAGCCGGTACTGCAGTTTCAAAGCTCAGAGAGTTCTCACTTCACACAAAAAGTTGTTTGTCCATTCAGACACCAAATTGGTGACACAAATATGGCAGCTGCCATGGATGTGGACCCACTGCAAGTAGGAGGGATTGGTTGTTTGTCTCTCTATGTTGGTCCTCTGATGGACTGGAGACCTGTCCAGGTGTACCCTACCTCTCACCTGGTACACCTGGTTCTCAACGTTAATACACTCAATACTAGTCACTAATCCAGATGGAGTAATTACATCTGGGGTGATGCCTGACTGCTTCAGTGACCAGTGTTCTGTGTATGGAAGATCCAAATGCCTAAACCTCCACCTAGATATATCAATGTAAGACAAAGTAAACATATAATACAGAACTTTTCCTAAATGACCTTGCTGACATTAACTGGACTAGATTTCAGTTGACACTCTATGTCACCGATGCATGGAAATTTTTCCACTCTGAAGTGACCAAGGAATTTGATAAACATGCTCCTTTCAAAACAATTCGTGTAGAAGAAAGAAAACATCTTCTATGGATTAGTTCTGATTTAATTAACTTTTACAAACAAGATCAAGCTTGTACTAAACTTAGGAGATCTAAAGAACCAGCTGATTGAGAGAGATACCATCAGCTTAGATATCACTCCAAAACACAAACCAGGAATGCCAACTCAAATTATTATAAGGAAGCTTTCACTCAAAATTATAATTACCCGAAATTATGTTGGAATCATTTAGATCAACTTCTTAATAGGTCTAGAAGAATTACACCCTTTATGTCAATATTAATAACAATGCACTATCTGATCCTCACTTGATCTCGGAAGTCTTAAATCATCATTTTTCCTCCATAAGTAGTGCACAGCCCTCCAACTATACATTTTTTTATTGGTCCGCTAAATGAAGCAGTTCCCAAGGCATCATTCTCCTTCAGTCAGTTTTTATATTCAGATGTTCAACGAACAAATAATGAACTTAAAAATAACAGTAGTGTGGGTCCTGATGGCCTGGAATTTAAATTTTTTAAACTTGGATCTAGCATACTTGTTTGCCCATTAACAGATCAATTTAATTTATCTGTAAATACATGCTCTATTCCTCTCATCTGGAAAACTGCAAGGGTAACACCAATGTTTGAAGGAGATTACACTGATGTAAGCGGTTCCTGACCTATTTCTATTTTATGTGCCATCACCAAATTATTTGAAAAATTAATCTTCCATCAACTATACAAATGTCTTAGTCATTTTGACATCTTATTACCAAATCAATTTGGCTTTTGTTCTAGCTATTCAACAACTACTGCTCTGCTTAAATTTACAAATGATGTTTTCTCTTCCTTTGATCAAAGTCAAGATACAGGTGCTACAGTTCTTGATATTTCTAAAGTTTTTTTATCTAGTAGACCACTACTTACTTCTGGATAAACGTTTTTCAGTTGGACTCAGTAGGTATGCTCTCTTGTGGTCCAATGCCTATTTACATAACAGACGCCATTTATGTTTTTAATGATTATCAATCTGGTCATTGTATTATTAAAAAAGGTGTGCCACAGGGCTCAATTCTTGGCCCCCTATTATTTTCAATTTTTTTAATGTCTCAAGTTTGTATCAACCGTCAAACTTATCTGTACGCTGATGACACTGTCATCTATCTGTCAGGCTCAAATTTACAAAATCTACTACAGGCTGATTTTAATTTAATTCAAAACTGGCTAAAAGAAAATTTGCTAACACTTAAAAATATCACTTTCATGCCATCTGGTACCCGAATTTTGCTTCACTCAGCTAATTTAAATATCAATTTTGATAATGGTGCATTAATGAATAATGAAACTGTTGTTAAATATTTAGGTGTCCTGCTAAACCAAGAACTCAAATTTAAACCACGTATTGATTATATAATCAAAAGAACTTACTCTTGCTTAATGCCTTTGTACCAATCCTCAAACTGTTTTACACAACAAATAAGAAAGAAAATTGTCTCTCAGTTGATATTACCTATTATTGATTATGCTGACATAATTTATCAAAATAAATACAATATATATCTTAAACCATTAAATATCTTATGTAATACCCTCTGTAGATTCATCTTAAAATGTCCTTAAAGAACACATACAGTGCATCCGGAAAGTATTCACAGCGCTTCACTTTTTCCACATTTTATTATGTTACAGCTTCATTCCA
>JBAFTB010000008.1:4094612-4108927 GCA_037177355.1 Melanotaenia trifasciata | reverse complement strand
AGAGATCTGAAAATGGCTGTGCATAGACGTCTCCCATCCAACCTGAAGGAGCTTGAGAAGTACTGCAAAGAAGAATGGGCCAAAGTGCCTAAAGATAGGTGTGCTAAGCTTGTAGCATCATATCCAAAAAGACTTCAGGCTGTCGGTGTTTGTAATGCTGTTCCGTTGCTGCTCTTTATGCGTTAATCTGCGATTGTGTAAACTGTAACCAACCTAAACTTTGTGTTAATGATTATATGTATATAGAGTTTGTAGAAGTGGGTTGTGAAAGCAAGACTTTTCATTGATTATCTTGTTTAAGTGCTAGTTGTTGTATTGTGTACTGTTCTTGTTTTATATATAGTGTTGTACTATATGTTTGTTATAATGAAATATTGTTTTGTCTATTGTTATGTCCATGTCGTTATGTTTTTTGGTCCCCTTTGCAAACGAGATGTTACATCTTGAGGGGTTTTCCATTAATAAAATTGAAATTGAAATTGGTAACTGCTGAGGTAGGCTCCAGCTTCATCTGCCACTGAACAGGAATAAGCACTATAGAAAATTGATGGAAGAAATTGGATGTATTAATGTCTTCAAATTATGTCATATGGACTTCCTTCCACACACCTCACCACTTCTATGGAGGCACAATAGAAAGTTCCCTAACCTTTGCCTGCACCTCCTGGTTCGGCTCTTGAACTGCTGAGGAGGAAAATAAATGAATAAACATGCAGAATTCTCTCTGCTACCATCTGGGAGAAGATACAGAAGCATACGTTGTAGGAAAAGCAGTAAGCCTAAAAGCTTCTTTCCAATGGCTGTCAGACTGATCAACAACCTGTGTCCTCTCCCTAAATATACCCCCATAAAGACCCTCACAGACTCCCTTATATACACCCCTACAGACACGGACCCACAGGACAAAGTGTGAGAACCAACCACTAATTTTTATCCCATCCAAAGTGTGTTTATATATAGAAATATATATTTATTCTTGTTTTATATGCACTGTATAACTAGTTAAGAATAACATCTCATTCTCTAATTTTATGCACATGATAATGACAGTAAAGGACTTCTATGTCTTTTGTATTGAGTAAATGCAGATTTGACATTTTTCTAATCCGGTCAGTGCCCACTTACAGAATACCAAGTCTGTTATCCCTGAATGGAAAAGTTAATTTCCCAACATGGGACTGTAAATGGATAGTTCACATGGTTCTTTCATAACAAATGGGGACTTGGACTCAAGTCACACTTAAGTACATGGACTCCAGACTCAACCCGGACTTGTGATTTAGGACTCGTAAACAGTCTTTTATTTTGTATGTTTTTCTCCAGATCTTCTCTCTGTCTGATCTCCTGCTGGATAAGATTAATTTCCTCAGACACATAGACACAGACACGTCCACACACATAGATAATAAAAACAATGGCAGCTCCGGTGAGCACACCTGTTGTCGCCACCTTTGGTTATAACTTTTAGGTATGAAAACCACAAGGGACAAATAAAAGAGTAGCAAACTGCAATGTCTGTGGTATAAACAACAGAATGCTGGATCCACCTTCATCCACCTCAAACACAGCCGGTGAGGTTTGTATTATCAAATCAAATCAAAATCAAATCAAATTTATTTGTATAGCCCTATTCTATTATGAAAGCTTAATGTTAGCATCTATGTTAGCAACGAGCTTAGCGCCTCAGCAGTGTAAATGTTAGCTTGTTGCTACCTCTATAATAAAATAATGTTAACTATACTATATTAGCGTCACTTTACTGGGTTATTATAAACCTATTAAACTGAGATTAATAAGCCATCAGAACCACAGGAAACAGTTGGTTTTACTGGGACTGTTTATTAGAAGAGCTGTAGCTGATTTTGTAATGTTAGCTATGTATATTGGACCTGTTAGGAATGGGTCTAGATTAATTAAAATATTGTGAAAATTTTGTTTTTATTCAGTTAAAAAAAGTTTTACGTTAATAATATTTATTCCATATAAAGTAATTTCAAGTATTTTTGTGAATATTAAGTTCTATTTTTTCTTTTTTCTTTTTTTTTCTTTTTTTTATGCATTATTCCAGGTGCCCATGTCCAGTCCTTGAAAGCTACTGTCCTGTAAGTTTTAGATGCATCCCTTCTCCAACACACCTGAATCAAATGAATGACTTGCAGATGAGGGAATTTAGCTATTTGATTTAAGTGTGGGAGAAGGGAGGCATCTAAAAGTTGCAGTAAAGTAGCTCTCGGGGACTGGATTTGGGTACCCATGTATTAATATGTAATGTTGTGACTATCCTCTCTAGATCCAGAAAAAAAAGCTATAAATTGCAGTATTAGTTTAGTTTTCTGTGGCTTCAGATTAAGTTGGTTCACATTAAAAACTCAAATTTTATGTTAGGAGCATATTTACTAATCCAAATAGATTTCCATGTTCATCTAAAGTTTTTCTGAATTTAGCAAAGTACTGTAAGGGTCCAGAGGAGAGAGACAGAGCATGTGTCAGTTTTTAAATTATTTAAATTATTGAACATTTCTGTTTCATAAATCATCTCATTTTGTTTATTTGATTATAAGGTAACAAAAAAAAGAAACAATACAACAAAATATCCTTTGTTCAACAGGAGTGAGAAGTTGAAGCATATGATCGTGTTTGTGCCGATGGGATTTAAGGTGTGTTTTTAGTAGGTCTGATGAGGTATCTGAGTACACATTTAGTAGAACAATCTCTTTAGAAAAGTTCCTTTAATGTTGAAAACTGTCAATATGCTAAAAGTTGGAAAGAAGAGTGAAAGTTGTTAAAAGAAATCCTAAAATAGAAAACAGAACAAAGAAATAAAAACAAGTTTGTTGTTCCTCTGAGTTCCTCTTTTGACTAAAGAAATCAGAAATACCCTCCTTCATCCTTCCATCCCTCCAGGAGCTTCACTCCATCATCCCATCTCCCATCATGCCTCACCTGACACAACATTACAGATGCATTATGGGATCTGAGGGAGGAGGGCGAGGGGCCGCAGAGCTTCGTGAATATTTGATGAAACATGAGAGGACCAAACGTAGGTCGTCAGGAGAGGAGGAGGTCATCAATATTACATCAGAGCACTGCTTCAACTCGCTGTTTCACTTCTTTTGTTTCAGGAAAACAAAGGAAAGTTTGAGAGTTTTATCTGCTGCTCCTCCCTCTGCTGCTGCTTCCCTGAGACTGGATCCAAACTAGGAAATTAAGGAAATTTCCCCTGAAAAAACAGTCCAAATTTTCTGTTTTGTTTTTTGTTTTTTCTCTCCACCTGACATATGATCCGCCTCATACTGAAGTTCTTCGTCAGGTTCATAGAGATTTGAGAATCTTCACCTTCCATCGAGCTGCTGATCTGCTTCTTTTACTCTGCTGAGAATCATGATCTTCAAGAAAACTTTATTTACACGGAACATTTCATACAAAAATCAACCCAGTGCGCTCTCTGTAATCAGAAGAAACAAACAGGAGAATACACAGTGAGTTAGGCCAGGGATCCTTAAACCAGATCCTTAAGGCCCAATGTCCTGGAGATATTTAATGTTTCCCTGCTGCAACACACCTGATTGAAATCCCTGACAATCCCTGGATCCCTGACAAGCTCCTCACAAGTGTGCTATTGACCCATTAATTGGTGTCAAGTGTGTTACAGAAGGGAAACATTGAACATCTGCAGGACAGTGGGCCTTGAGGACTGAAGTTGGGGATCCAAGCCTGGTCTGCTTCCACACATGATATGGTTTGTTTGTAGTAGTGTGAACATTTTGGTGTTGTCCGAAGAAGTGCTAAACTCTGGATCGCTTGAAAACTGGTGGTCTCAGTTCACTTGCAAGTGAACCTTGGTGCAAGTTCATGTGAAAGCAAACGGACCATCCAGTGAACCAGGGATGGTCAGCATGCTGGATTATCTCGCTGCCTTGCCTCCTGCTCATGCTGGACAGATTCTTGTGAAAACCAGAAACTTAAAGAATGGATAAATTTATTGTAAATCCATTGTTTATTAAAAGTGAACAAGCAGATTTCAGTTCCTCACCAATCAACAAGTTGGATTTTCTTCTTCTTTCGCGTTCATATCGTGGTTATTTCAAGCACATTAACAAAACAAGGACTTAAAAGCTAACTAAATACATTAGCTAGAGGGCGCTGTTGAGCCCAAGGTCTCTGAGCTTGGTGACAAGTTTGGAGGGCACAATGGTGTTAAATGCTGAGCTGTAGGCAGTGTGGAGGGTGAAGGTGATAGCGTCTTCAGTTGACCTATTGGGCCTGTAGGCAAACTGAAGTGGATCTAATGAGTCCGAGATGGAGGAAGTGATGAATGATTTGACTAACCGCTCAAAGCACTTCATGATGGTGGAAGTGAGTGCTACTGGGCGGTAGTCATTCAGGCAAAGGATTTTGGTTCTCTTGGGGACAGGGACAGTGATGGTCTTCTTGAAGCATGTGGGGACTACAGGCTGATCTAGTGACATACTGAAATGTCTGAAAAGACATCTGCCAGCTGATCTGCAAACACCTTGAGAGCTCTGCCGGAGATGCCGTCAGGTCTAGTAGCCTTATGTGTGTTTGTCCTTTTTAAATTTCTGCACACGTCTAACCTGGATATCACAGGTGGGCAGTGGTTCTCCTGAACCTTTTGTACCTCTGTATCTGTAGAGCTGCTCTCAAAGCGTGCATAAAAGGTGTTCAGATCTTCATGCAGAAAAGCAGACATCACCTTAGTACCGCTGGTCGTCTTTTTGTAGTCAGTCAAAGTTTTAATCCGGCCCACATGCTCCTGGTGTTGGAACCCTTTTAATAGGGCTCCCCTTTGTCCCTTGCTCGTTCCTGAATGTATAGTCTGGTCCAGCCGATAAACGGAGAGTCCCTCTGGAACAATGGTGTAGTCCAGGATCGAGAGGTCAAGCCAAGTTTCCGTTAAAGCAAAAACGTTATAGAGGTTAATCTCCCGTTGAAACGGCATCCTGCTCTGAAGTTCATTCTGTTTGTTGTCCAATGACTGAAGATTTGTCAGAAGAATACTCAGTAGAGGAGGCCGATTTCCACGTTTCCTCAGACGGACCAGGACTCCAGCTCGTGACCCTCTTTTCCTCCGCCGCCTCCACTGCTCAGGTACTACAACAGGTAGGTGCCACCATGGAGATTCCCCGCTGTAAGCTGGTGTCAGTGGTGGTGGCGATAAAAAGTTTTTTCCACCACCGACCTAATGCATAGTAATTTATCTCTGTCATATTGTATGATAGGGCTTACTTTAGCAGGTTGCTTAACTAAGAAAATAATAAATAATAATAATAAATAAGGAATAAATAATGTTAGGAAAGAGAGCTTGAGCAGCCATCCTCGGCGCCATCTTCAACTTTTTTTATGGTCAGAGTTGCCCTGATCATCTAATAAAATGATAACAGAGTCATCAGCAAATTTCACGATGTGAAGCCCTTCGTAGTGACTAAGACCTGAAGAATTTGTATACAGAACAAACAAAAGTGGCGGTAAGACACAACCTTGGGTGTAGGGTTGCAAAAGAAACATTCCAATGAGAAGTTAAGCTTTGGAATTTGGGGAAATTTGGAAATTTGGAAACGTTTCACTGGAATTGTGGGAATTATTGGGATTTCATGGGAATTAACTGGAATTTGGGGATATTTCATATCCAAACATAAATATCAAGATTTTGTTTTGTCATAAGTAGCAATCCATGCAAAATAAAAACATGGCGGTTCAACAGATTTACTTCAGGATAGAACTTTAAAACTTTAAATTCTTGTACTGAACAATCAATTCTTTTATCGAACAACAAAAACATGAATGTTGAGTAAAGTCTTACTCAACCGAATGGCCACCAGTTTTTTCACTCTCACATTTGTGAGCCTGTTGGGAACCTTTGTGTGCATGTTACCAAACAGTGGCCAGTTGCTCTTAGAGGCAGCTGACGATGGTGGGATTTGGAGGATGATGGAGGCTACAGGTGCAAAGGCCTCAGATCCATAAAGTCCCTTCCACCAGGTGGATGCAGATATGTGCTAGCATGACTGCCAGATTCCATTCCCTTCCCAAAGGCCTTGCTTGGTTCGGTACTTTGCCAAACTGTCCAGAACCAAACCTTAAATTTAGTAAATTTCTGGTAAATTCCCAAATATTCCCGTTAATTCCCATATATTTTCGGTAATTCCCATGGAAATTTTTCAACTTTTAAAATTCGCGAATTTTGCAACCCTACTTGGGGGGATCCAGTGGATGACAAAACAATTTCAGAGAATACTCCACTAATTTTCACACATCATGATCTTTCTGTTAAGAAGTCTAGGAGCCAACAAATTAGCCTTGGATCTACATCATGGGTCCTCACTCTTTGTGCTAGGACTTGAGGCTGGATACAGTTAAAAGCTGAAGAAAAGGACAACTAGGCCCACTAAAGTCTCAGCACCCTCCAAATGTGACACGGTCAGCAAGGTGCTGATGGCATCCCCCTACGGGACCTATAAGCAAACAGCAGTAGGTCCAGATAAGCCTGGACCATAGATAACAGAACCTCTTTTACATTTTTTCAAATGTTTTCATAACAAGTGAAGTAAGAGCTACATCGCTGCCTTTAAGTCTCTCTCGTCGTTCAGCTGCACTTTGTTCAGACAGCAGCTGGGGAATGACACCACACAACCAGTGGATGGATGAGACGTCACGTGTTTAGAGTTAGCACTGCCAGGACAAAAAAAGAAATTTCAGTTATTAATGGTTCATGAATCACCTGCTGAACTGGACAGGAGCTTTTCATTTACACCCACCAACATGAAAATGAACCTGCAGGTTGTGGGTGCTCATTTAGATCAGCCCCTGATCATATTAGCTTAAACGGTTTGAATACGAAGTTTTTGTTGTTGTTGTTGTTACCTGGTAGAGGTGATGTCTAAAGACTTAAGGTCACAGATGGATATGATTTGTTTTCAGAGCTGATGAACTGAGTTCATCTTCATATATGACTCCAACAAGACTAAATGTAATCTGGGGGCAGCAAAATGTACCGCGGCACCTCCATAAGCTGGAGGTAACCTTGCAGCTAGCTCAGCCCTGGCTCATGGATGTGATTACAGTCCTGTTGTCTGTGAACCTTTGGGACAGCAGCTGTGATTCTGGTGAGGGTGGAGTCGCCCCGCTGTGCGTCACGCCTGAAACAGGATGATACTGAGCTCGTTTCACGCCGACTCAACATGTTTAATGTGATGAAGACGTGACTTTGATCAGTGGCTGTGCTGATGAAGATCAGACACATATAATCAGCTTGTTAACACAGACCGAACATGGAGCTGTGACGGACGTTGCTGAGAACTTTCAGCTGGAAGAAACTGAATATGAAAACAAACTAAATGAGATTAAAGTCTTGCTCTGAACGTGAACTAAAGTGGTTTCTTTAAATTTAATGAGGAGCAGGAACCTTTGGCCTCGGCCATGGACCTTATCGGCGCAGGATTTTTATGTTTATGTTTCTGTAGCTGCAGAATGTATTAAGTGTGTTAGATGTAACATCTGAATCTGTTTGACAGGTCAAACAGCTGGAAACAGCAGCTTCAGATTACAGAACAGTCTAGTCTGATCATTAGCCAGTGTTGGTGTAGAGAACCAAAACCAGTTTCAAATCCATCTTCAGATTAGAATCAGCTTCTTCTGATCAGACTGAGATTTAAGGACCAATTAGCAAAAAAAAAAAAAAAAGAAAACCACAGTGACAAAGCATCATACCAGGATCTTTTTAAGGTTCACCTGACAGCTGATCTGAAGCTGTAAATATGTAAATATGTAAAAATGATTGATCATTTTGATGTATTTGGGATGCTGTTAGTTATGTATATTACCATGAGTCAGTCTAATTAGATCTGAGAGGGTAAATGTAAGACATAACTCAAGCATTTGACTTGATTTTCATGTGCCATTTAAGCTTGTATGGTAGGAGTATGCTGTACTTAATTTAATTAGGTCATTATAACTGCTGTTTGAAACTGAACAATAACATGAATTATTCCAACAAATCTGACAAGTTCTATGTCACAAAGTTAAATGTATTAATCTGTAATACAGTTTAAACACACAGTATGTTTACCATCAGCTAGTGTCAAGTTTGGAAAAGAAAAACACAAAGAAAACCGGATTTATTGTAGTAAAATTTTACTTTATACCCGAAAAGACAACACTGACTTATCAGCTGCTTGAAAACATGTTTCTGACACAGCATCAACAACAGCGTTGAGTTCCAAAGTCAGTTTCAGACAACAGCACACGTGGTGACGGTGGAGGAGATCCTGATAATGTTCAATCTCAGAGAGAGGCATAAAAACAAGCAGTGCAGTAGATGGAGGTGTTTTTTTCAGCCATTAAATACAGACATGAAGAAGGTCACCCTCTGACTGGACAGTTTCTATTAAATGAAAGCAGTGCTGTATGTTGGTTATGTTGGTCTTCACTTATATGAGACAGAGAACGCCTGTAACGAGAGAAAATAAAATGGTTCCAGCCCAAAACAGGAAAGAGAAATAAACTGTCTGAAAATGGTCATATCTGCTGCTAAATGAGACCTTAGTCTACTGTCACACTTAACTTCTACCCGACAACAGGCGAGTCATCGCTAAGCAGATTTACAGTCCACCAAAGTTTTTACAGTGTGACATAAAAACACGCTAAGGTCATGTTTTATTTATTTGTTCCATCATAATTAGCAATTTAAATAACTGGGCTGCGTTCAGGAGAATGATTACATCCAATCTTCCCGCTGGGAGCCATCACTGCAGACGGAGCAGCAGAGGGGTCCAAACTGAGGCTCGCGGCCCTGATGAAGCCTCAGCAGGTTAGAAACTGGTTGGTTTTCCATTTGACACAAAACTGGAGGGAAAAAAATTAACCTCATTAATCTGATCAACAATCACTATGTTAGTTTTAAAGAACTGACTAATTTCTGAAGCAACTGGAATCTCGATGACTAGAAGTTGTGTTAAAATAAAAACTACAATTTCTGAAGTTTCTCTGCTAATTTATGTGAAATTAATAATTTATGTTTTCTAATATATTTTATTTATCTTAAATTTTCTTTTACAACCTCATGTACTTACAGCAAACTCAGATTTATCGAGTTATTTTAACTTCTACACACTGAACTCATTCTGGTTAATTGTTCTGTCAATCAAATTAACAAATAATTTTTTGAAGCAATGAGTTTTCATATATTTTTTTTAAACAAAGCCAACTTCTTAGATTTTACAGTACATTTCTCAGTCCAGCTTTCTAGATGGTTCTGACAGAACATCCAGTCCATTGTGTTCTTTTTGTGGCCCGGCTGTGAGGAACCTGATCTTTGTGACTTAAAATTTGAGAAACAGATCATCTCGGTGGTTGAGGTGAGCTTATTTTTCAGGTGAAGGTATGGATGGAAATGACTATGTTCAGTTACCGGTGATTTTGTTCATATCAGTCGTGGATCCTAAATCTAATCCAAATAAAATCAGATTGTGACTGAATTTGAGATATTGCCAAACATCAAACTGAATATCCATTAAATCGATTATCGTATCGTGAGGAAACTGGTGATTCACACCCATACCTGTCTTACCCTCCATCCAGAGCTCTGAGGATCCAGCTGCTCCTACATGTTCTCAGAGCCAGACTAAAAGGTGGAGGTGATGGAGCCGTTTAACCTCAGAGTTCAGATCCTCCATTACTTTAAAACTTTATATGCTCAGTTTAAGGGCCCATCCTGTTCCTCTTGTATGCTCACTCTTTGCTTTACCGACAATTTACCCATGTCTCATATCATTTCTTTGTCGATGATATTCACTTGTATTGTTAACTTAAACCCTATGAGTTCCAAAAACTATCGTCCATATCTCACCGCTTAACCAACATCAAACAATGGTTAAATGAAAATTACCTCCAGTTAAATTCTGATAAAAAAGAAACTTTGATTATTGCACTTGACAATAAAATCTCACAGATTAAACATGATGCTCAGGAATTTAGGCGTCGTTTTTGATTCAGTCATTTCACTGGAAAATCCTTCTAGACATCTTATCAGAAACTTCTTCTTTCAGCTGAGAAACATAACAAGCTGAGAGCTTTGGTGTCAAAGACTGAACTTGAGATGGTGATCCATGCCTTTATTTCCTCTTGTTTGGACTACTGTTACAGCTTTTTTTACTTCTTTAAATTAAAAACATTTTTACTTTTTTAAATAAGAAAGAGCTAAACCGTCGTCAGGCTGTACAGAATGCTGTGGCATGGCTTTTAACTCGCTCTCATAAAAGAGCACATATCACCCCGGTTTTAGCATCTCACCACCACCACCTGTCCATTTTAGAATTCATTTTAAAATGCTGGTGCTTGCTTTTAGAGCGCTACGTGGTACGTACGACCTTATTCATTTACACGTACCAGGCCATGCTCTGTGGTCTTCAGATCAGAGATTACTAGTAGTTCCACATACACGCTTCAGGACTCGAGGCATCGATTCTTTTAGACAATGGCATCCAAATTGTGGAATGCGCTGCCTCTCTTTTTGAGATTCTGTCCATTCTTTTAAAAAGCAGTTGAAAACATTTTTATTCAAACAGCTTTTTAGTTAAATGAGTGTTTTATGACTGTATGTTATGTGTTTTATGTCTTTGTCTTTTTATTAGTTTTAGTTTTTATTCTTGTAAAAACCACTTTGTGGTTTTCATCTGTGAAAGGTGCTATATAAATAAAAGCTTCCTTCCTTCCTTCGTTCCTTTTAAACGTGCAATAAAAAGAAACTTTGACTTGACTGTCTTGGTCAGGGCTACTCAATTCGGTCCTACGAGGCCCAAAATCCTGCAGGTTTTCAATGTGTCCCTGCTCTAACACACTTGACTCAAATTAATGAGTCATTGTTGGATCCGTTTCATTTGAGTCATGTGTGTTGGTGCAGGGAAACATTGAAAACCTGCAGGACTGCAGCCCTTGTAGGACTGAACTGACTACCCCTGGTCTAAATTTTCTTGTCCTGTATTTTCCTGTTTAACGGGACAAATATTTGTTAAACTATGCAAAAAATGTTCGTTTGATTAATAAAACAGAAGATATTTTAAGTGGGGTGCAGTGACGTCTGGCAGCAGGAATACCTCACATGTGAGAAAAATTATTCAAAAACAGATTAAAGTGACTTATCATTCAGCGTTTGTCCCTTCTGGCCTGCTGTAGTCATGTGCTGAGGAAGGTAAACCAGGAATTTTTGGATATTCTACAGCGATTTAAACAAAGAGTTTATATGAATAAATCAGCTTCAGTACTGCAACCTTTAAATATTGTTTATTAAGATTGGGGATGGAGGTAGTGTCTGAGCTGGGGTTCATTTAGCTTGTCTTAGCTAATCTTCATCAGCAGATTGTGGATGTTTAAATTTTTCCTGAGCAGATCAGACAAATGTCTTGTGTTCTTGTTCGGCTTTAGGAGCCACTTTAGCTTGAGTTGTTGTTACAAGAATTTAAATGAACTTTTCTGATGAATATTTTACTTTAATTTCACTTAGCAGGATAGTTTGAGTCGCTCTTTCATTTTAATGACAAAACAAACTGCAGCTCAGACAAAACACTTGATTTAAACATTAATGTTGCTGCAGATGTATATCCTAAAGAAGGAAATGGGGCAGAAAGCTGAAGGAGGAGCTCGTCAGGTTTGGAAGGACTACAGTAAGTGCTCGGATGAACAAAACAGTCATGCATAATGCAGAAACAACCATTTATCTTCTTTGACTGTGAGCATGACAGACAGCAGGGAGAGGCTGGAGGACCACTTCATTATCATCATTATAAAGGAATAAAAATCTGGAAAGAGGCTTGGAGGAATCAGCCTGAGCACGATGAGCTCAAACAGATTTTGGGAGATTATCCCTTTAAAAGCAGCAAAAGAAATCCCAGGTAGCAGCAGAAGTGGCACACCTGAGGTTATTCAGGAAAGTGCTTTTAATAACCGCTGCCAACGCTGTTCAATATGACGCACATTAACTCAGCAGCAGGATCCTAATTATCCCCTCAGGACCAAACGTTGGACACCGTCAGCTGATTGAAACTACTTTTAATCATTTGATAGACGACTGAATGCATATCAGACACAAGTTTGTCCGTCACGTCATCTCTTTACTCTCACTGATGATCGTGGGGCCGTTCTTGGACTTCAGCATGTTTTCTCTTTTCTCACTTGAGATATAAATAAATTTAATCTCAAACACACTCTTTTCTCCAACATTTCTCCCTTGCGGACAATAAAGAATAACAATAATACAGAGTAGGAAATAACTGACCCACAGAGATTCAGAGATTCTTGGGAAACAAAATGATCATGGAATAACAAAAACATACAACTAATTAATCTAAAAACAGAGCTGTTAGTGTCAGCTATAAAAGGATTAAGACTGGTTGCTCTCATCTCAAACAGAGTGAAGGATTATGTGTATTAAAGCAATGTAAATGTATAAATTCAAACAGAATAAAAATGTGCCAACACTTCAAACAAAAAGCATGTTAAAAATAACAGAAATGTCAGCATTAATTTTATCATTTGCCGTGTTTCCTTTGAACAGAAAAAAAGAATAAATGTGTAAATTTCCCAGCCTGTATTATTTTTATTTCAAGGAGTTGATAGACTCGTGCTTACTTTTAGAACTACTACTAATAGTTTTTAAAGGTATTTATCTAAAATTTTACTGTATTTAAATGTGAAATGTACTTTTTTTTTTTACTTTTTTTACTATTATCTTTATATGAGCTTTGTGTTGTGTTTAAGGACTGCAGATGGAAATTAGCTCACAGCTGGTATAAAGCATGTTTTCCTTTGTGATTAATGCTGCTGTACATGGTCCCTGTTCAATAAACTAAACTAAAACTAAAGTGGGTGTATGACTTCATCAGAGCTAAAACCAAATATCTTTTACATAATTATTTTTACATTAATTAACTTTTACCTGTAAATAAAACAAAAGCTAAACTACATAACTACATAAAAATTAATACTGGCAATTTAGTTTTTGAGGGAGAAAGACGGCGAAAGACATGGTACAACATGCTAACTGTTAGCATGTTGTCAGCAGATTTCAAGAACTTACGTGATTTATAGAATATTTATTAGTTTTTTTAAGTTAACTAGGATTTAGATTATTTGCATAGCTGGATTTTAAAAGTAAAAGTAACTAGAAAATTAAGATTGATTAAAATGTTGGAATCAGATGAGCTTACACAACTAGCATAGGCGAACATGTGACTAGCAGAATAGCTAACAGAATATTAGCTGGGACCAGTGTTCAGTCAAAGATTTCTTCAGGTCCGCTGTAAGAAAAACAGCACAGGAGGTCATTTCTACCAACAGATGTAACTGCACATTATTTTTTTAATAATCAGTATGACTAAAAGCTATTAGGCAAGGCAATTTATTAGTATAGCACATTTCATGTATAAGACTGAAAGTGTTTTACATAAAACATTACAGCAGGGTGCAGAAAGCAACACAAGTGCATTAAAAAAACAAAGATTAAAATAAAAACAGAAGGAAGATGCTAAAATAAAATGGATGAAATGCAAGAAATAAAGTTCCAGTGTGGGGAAAGACAATATTTAAACATGATTCCAGCTTAAAAGAACCAGATGTAGATTTTAACTTCTAAATAAAAACTTCTTTATGCTGCAAAATATTTAGCTGTTTCGTTTAATTAAAAGATAAAATAATTTAGTGAAAGATTACAGAAAAATCCAGGCAATCTTTTACAGTTTGTCTCTTTAAATAAGATCACTTGGATTTAAGGAGAAAACAGGAGACGCCTGCATCAATAAAAACAACAAAACGTCTTTATTCCAGGTAACAATGTCAACAACATCTCCTTACTGTCAATATGTGGCACTGATGTACGTCCAATGCTTGTCAGAGCAGAGCATCCTATAAGTAATATATTTTTATACAGTATATATATATATATATATGTGTGTGTGTGTGTGTGTGTGTGTGTGTGTGTGCGTGCGTGCGTGCGTGCGTGCGTGCGTGCGTGTGTGTTTAAAGAATAGTAATAAACAATAAAAAATGTGTGCTCTATTATAAACAAACAGGTGAAATAAGTCATATTTGACAATGTTAAAAATGTGTATAAACAAAGAAGAGAATATTTAAAATGACCTTATTTGCACATAAAATTATTAAATAATAAATAAAGTTTTATCAATTTCAACTCAAATTAATTGAAATATCTGTCACCAGCCAATTTTACTTTTAAAATTTTTATTCTATATTTATTGCATGCTTAAACTTATTTGTTTTTATGTTTGCACCAAGTACCGCAGCAT
>JBAFTB010000008.1:4080728-4094512 GCA_037177355.1 Melanotaenia trifasciata | reverse complement strand
ATTTTCCTAATGATGTGAACCTGTTCACTCATATGGCAATAAAACCTTTCTGATTCTGATTCTGATTCTGATTCTGATTCTGATCACACCTGTAGAATATCAAATAATTAGAGCAAATAAATAAGTATGTGACAGCATATATAAATATCTAGATCTAAGATATATAATATATACAAAGATTTTACATATATTGATAGATTTATATATAGCTATAGATTTTTTTTTAAATAAAACACAAATTCTGTTAAACCAGTCAAAAAATCATATCTAAAATAAAATATTTTAGATATCATTTTGGTTAACAGAATAGAAATAAATGAGCAGAAGTGTGACATTCACCACTTCTATTTCACCTTAAATTTTAACCTCTTTTGTTGTTACCACATACAGATTCAGCAGAGATACCTTCATGTTTCTGACATCACTGAATGAGAACAATTAAATAAATCTAACAATAATTAAAATACATTTGGAGAAAATTAAATTAAAAAAATTCTTTATTTCAGCTTAACCTCATCCTGGAATCCAGATGCCAAAACAACTTTATAAAAACAAATAAATTCAGAAGCAACAAATCAACTAAAAGTTTAGTTTTATTCTATTTTATTTATACATTATACTAGCTCATATAACTCTTAAAGAATAATTTCACCACTTCATGTCAAATATGAGTTCATTTTTAAATGGTGAAAGGTCTGGACTGCAGGCAGGCCAGTTCAGCAGCCGGACTCTTCTCCAGTGAAGCCATGCTGCTGTGATGGATGCAGGATGTGGTTCAGCACCGTCTTGCTGAAATCTGCAAGGTCTTCCCTGAAAGAGACGTTGTCTGGATGGAGCAGATGTTGCTCTAAAACCTCCATGTACTTTTCAGCATTGATGGAGCTTCACGGATGTGAATTCATGGATTCGTATTACCACACAGTATTAAAATACACTCGGAATAAAAACAAACTGTTTTTATTGCAACACTGAAAGTTCAGGATTTTCACGGCTTCCATGAAAACTTTGAAGCTGTTTTGTGTGTATGTAATGAAAGGTGAAGGATGGAACAACCTCGTCTCTGTATCAATGTGTTGTGGTGAAGATTAATTATTTCTGCTTGAACGGTCTCATTTGTTTTTCTTTAAGCCTTGAATTATAAGGCATGAAATATGTGTTAACAAATAAATAAGTCACACTGAGCCCCAGGAGACTTTTACCGTTTGATGACCAACCGATTATTGATTCATTGATGTTTTTACTCTAATGTTGACCAGAAAACTAAACAACCTCTTTCATTAGAAAGGCCTCCAGCTGCTGCCAAAGTTATCTGCTGTTTTAGTAGCAAATTAGTTTAATTAATACTTTTTCACTTATTTTATCAGAAAACAGCTGATCATTAACCCATAAAGGCCCGACCCATGAAAAAATGGTAAGAAAAGTCCAATTCTTTTAATATGAGGTCTTTATTTGGCACTTTAACAAAATGTAACAAAAAAATTAACATTTTTTGAGGGGGATATCTACCATTTATTACCACGTGATAGTTTAAAAATATTATAATGTGGTTTTCTGCTTCTGGGTATCTATAAGGGGACAGAAGACAAGTATCAGATTGTGTTCAACAGGATTTTAAGCAAAGTTTATACCATAAATTAAAGCTAAATGTCTCAGAAACGGTATGTGACAAATGTCATGTCTGGCTCTTATGGGTTAATGCAAACATTTGTTTTAAGTGTCCAGATTGTTGTGGGTCAGAACCAACAGAATAAGTAGAATGGTGTTCAATATGTGGTCTGTGGCGCCTCCTGCTGTACAGCTACAGTCACTGCAGCTCAAACAGAGAACACACCAGATAACAGCATAAGTTTCAAAACGACACAAACTTTAAACGTGTTCATGTTTTTAATTATTTACTTTGAAATTCACTGTTTTGTCTTTTTAAATTTTTAATTTCCAGCTCTCAGAAGATTTATTCAGATTTATTTTATGGCTGAACATTTCTGTTGTTACCATTTTATTATGCTGTAATAACTGTGTGAAAACAGGAGCTAACATACACATAACAATGAAGCCATGATGTTCATGACGAAAAAAAAAGGATTAAAAACAGTCGGGTTTGACTCAGTATGAAGCTGCCGAACATACAACACGCAGTCTTATCAACACAGAATAAAACAACCTTTCACACACACAGAGGCTGTGTGTTATTTCTTAATTCTTTAAACTTTTGTTTGAACGTGAACATTGAAGGTGGAGGACAGTTCTACTGTTTACTACATGTATGTGGATGCTGTGTATATTTATGTATAGATGGTTGATGGTGGATGATGTTGTAGATATAATGAGTTTAACTCAGCATTAGATACATATAATCTCCTTTTAAAACATAAAACAGAAATTTATGACATTATTTCTAATGTGTGATCAGTTTCGTTAGTTTGATAAAATCTTTAATGTTTTTTTATTCTTCTTTTATTTTTTTTTATTTTGATTTCCATTCCATGTGTAGAATAATAAAATTTACATTTATTAGCACAAATTTTCCAATTAGTAGGTTTTGTATTTTCCTAATTGTTATTTAAGTCTGCATTTTAAATTATTGTCTGTCACACTGATTTAATTTACATTTACTCATTTGTCCCACATTTCTACAAGTTAACCTACAGCTCATTAGACTCAACAGCTGATCCGTAGTTTCATATTTTATAACACAAATAATTTGAATAATTTGTTGAGCGTTGAGTGTTATTCGTTCACTCTTTTTTGTGATCCTTATAAATTATATTTATTCATTTAATGTTTTAGTATTAAACAGAAATTAGTTTAGTTTTTTTGCAGTTGCTCTTTTCTTCTTAATTACATATTAAATCCAGTATAATGTTTGTTATGGACGGCATCATTTGTTTATTTTCTAACATCTTCATGTTTTGGAGCAGGAAAACTGGTTCCTGACGTCTGTGTGAAGAAAACCTGCTGGAGAGTTTTTCTTATTGAGTGTTGGAGTTTTCCTCTTTGACTCTGTGTGGACAAATAACCGGATTTTAAAAATAAACACAAAGAGACCTGATGATGATGATGAGATGAACATAAACCAGAGTTGGTCTGAAGACCAGAAGGACCATATCGAAGGACCTGCTGGTTAAAATGTTGACATGAGGAAGCCAGAACAAACATCTAATTACAACTTCTCGTCCAAATCAGCTGGGACAATGTGTGTCACGTAAATGTAAACAGAAGGATTAAACATTTTAATAAATTATCATTTTATTCTAAATAGAACACAGCAAATATATTACACATTTTATTATTTCATCAATAAATATTTTCTCATCTTGGAATCTGATGTCAGAGTCATTTCTCACAAAGTCGTTCCAGTTCCACGGCGCACCAGCTCTTCTTCTAACATCTGGACGTAAGAAGACCAGCTGCTGGAGTGTTAGGAGAGGAATGTGGTGCCATGGTGGTCCAGCACCAGGACTAACTTACTGACCATTCAGCATTGATGGAACCATCACAGATGCAGGCTGCTAACAAACCAGACCTGGTCCTGGTCATAGACCTGGTCCTGGATGGTCCTTTGTGAATCAAAAAGAATTCAAGTGTTTTTCTTTGCTTGTTTTTCTGAATTCCTGGAACATGTGGAATATTATCAGATTCTGTCGTTTAGGTTTTATTACTGTCAGACGTTAAGACAAAGCTTGGAGACCAGCTGATTTGGATGGTGTACTTTCGAAAATTTATTTAGAGCAAATATTTCTGGATATACAATAACCACAGATAAGAGATCTGCTTTCAAGAATAAGCACAGTACAGATATGTATACACTCAAGAACGTAGTAGGTATAAAAGACAGAGTACGTAAGTACAATATTTATGTTTCCTGGATGGGTCAAACGTCTTTAATTGAACTTATTACTTTACTTCCTGTTAAAAAGAAGCACTTGCAGGATAATTATGCTGTACTTTCTAGTTAAAGAGAAGCGCTTGCAGGATGATTATAATGAAGAAAAAAAATTTCATGATGCATTCAGTCAGATTTACAATGCAATATATGTTTGTTTCAATGCTTTTAATGCTGCATGAAGAAAATTAATTTAAAAACTACAATCATCTAGCGCTACTCAGCTATTTAGCGTCCATTAGTTAATCTTTGGGGTTTGAAAAAAAACACTAGAGACTTAAATTTATCTCTGAGAACTTAATTTATATAGAGGAATGTTTTATTTAATTTTTTTTTTTTTCAAGTCCAAATTTCACGACAACTTAGTTGAAAATAGTTAAATGATATAGGCTTTTTTCTCTTTAATTTGACTTCTATTTATTTTAGTTAGTTAATTGCTATTGTTGTCTGTTTTATATATTTTAATATGTATTTATAATTTAATATATCACTTTTTAAATGTTGCCAGTTTGGTTAACGTTTTCATTCTCTGCGCCAGCAGGTGGCGCCAAAGGCTTCTGTTTACAACATGTAGAAACTGTAGAAGAAGAAACGTTCCGTCGTTTAGCTTCTCATCAGTTTCGTATTTCTCAGGTTTCCTAATCGTTACTAACATCAGCAACAGAGTAATTCATTCATGCATTAGATTGGGTTTCTCTGCAGCTTCGTGCTTCGCCTGAAAACGTTCACGCTTGATCACAGGTGAGTCTAACGAGTTCCCCCCCGTCGTTAGCCCCAGAAGCTAGCAATATTAGCCGACACTTCTTTGATAATTTGAACAGTTTGACAACAAAAATTTTAGACACGACTTCTGCTTGTTTAATTTCCCCTCAGCGCTCATATAAACTTGTTTTATGTTCTATTACCGACAGTTTAAAAGCTCTTTACTGGGTGTTTATTAGCTATGTGCTGGACCGTGATTGTAAACACACGATCAGAAGGATCACTTAGCTATTCGCGTCACCGAAACATTTTCTTTTAATTGTTTTTGTTTGCTAAACCACTTTTGGGATTTTAAAAGTTAAACAAAGAAATTAACTTGGAATCAAGTCAATAATTTGAACCTTTATTAAACATAAATTATTTCCAGCTTCTTCTCTGACCAGCTTCATTTTATCTGTAAACAGAATGTAGAATCTGCTGATGATGACATTTTCTGGTCATACATGTGTTTCTACTCAGATATGATGAACAATAATATTTTCTATTTATATCATATGATGCATAGATATGATTGCTATTGTATCAGAGTGATGAGAACCAGGTATCAGGATAGAAAGAGACAGCACACAGACAGCAGATGAAATAGTTACTGGTAACTGTTGCGAATGACATCAGAGATAATATTGCTGTGTAGCTATAAATGCTGTGAAAAGAGACACTGATGATGTCCTCCATGGACACTTGTGATCTTCACCATCACAGTTTTCTTTGATAACATCATGGATGATTTTTCTCATCTTTGGAACGTGGAAGCAAACATCACTTTGTCCCAAAAGCAGCTGAAATGTGGACTCATCTGTCCACAGGACATGTGTCCACTGTTTTTATGTCCATCTGATATGAACTTTGTGCTGTTTCTGCTGAGTGTTTATAAATGTCTTCATCCTTGTATAATCCTCGGGTTCTGGTTCTGGATCCAGCGGCGAACTGTGTGAAAATGTTTCTCCTGGTCCTCTGGAGTCCATGTGTGACAATGTCAGGATGGTTTCTGTCTTTGTCCTTTCCACTCTGAGACTTCCTGAATCTTTCCCCAACATTCTGCTATGTAGTTGCTAAAAGACCAAAGTTCTTTACAATCTGTCATTGAGAAATATTTGTTAAATTTACTGATGATTCTCTGATGGAGTTTGGACCAAAGTGGTGAGACACAACCCGTCTTGTTGGAAAGACTAAACCTTTGGTGGATGCTGCTTTTATACCCAATCCTGACACCCTCACCAGTCCCCACTTAATCTGCTGGTTGGGGAATTTTCCAGAACCATGTTACTGGATATTCTATCAACTTTAAGTCTTTGTTTGTTTCTAGTACAACTTTGACTGATTGATTCTGCAGCAGATTCATGAAGTTGGTCAAAGAAAAAGCTGAAATTATTTCTCTGGACGTGTGTCTGTTAATCTCTAATGATGCTCATCATTTTATTAAACACTCATTTACTGAACTGGAACAAGTTAAAGCTGAAAACCTTATTTAACAGACTTTTTTTTTGAGAAAACTTATCAACTTTTTCTTGTGATGTGGTTTGAACTTGTCTCTTATTATGAGAAATGTTCCTTTGAAGATCAGGATCTGATGCTGATTGTTGTGGTTCTTTCACCTTCAGCTGATCGTGTTGTGTTCGTGTACCGTCAGACTTTTTGTTTTCTCTCAAGACATCTTATACTCCATCTTCCTGTAACAGGTTACGTCTTCTGTCTTCCCCGACGCTTCTTTCTGCAGGAAACGCTTCAGTCGTTTCTCCACCGCTGCCTCCTCCTCCTCATCATCATCATCATGTCTCACAACTACCCGTACCGACATCCGCTGTCAGACTCCAACTTCAGGTCCGACCCACCGAGTTACAGCTCCGCAGCTGACAGCAGCTTTTACAAAGAACCTCAGGAGTCTTTCTCCTCCTCCTACCTGTCCTCTTCCTCCTCCTCATCCTCTTTCTCGGCCTCCAGGAGCTCAGTGAGGCTGCAGCCGGCTCAGAACTCACGGGACAGCGTTCGCGGCATCCTGAGCAGCTGCGGTCTGCAGCCTAAGGATCTGGCTCTGCTCGCCAAGATGCCTGAAGAGGCTCTGACCATCGAGTCTCTGCCACACATCCTCCAACAGATCAAAGACGAGAGGGGAATCGGCACACCATTTCCTCCCACATCCTCCTCCTCCTCTTACTCTTCCAGCTCTGCCCATCAACCCTCTACCAGCTTCTCCTCCAGAGACTGGGACCAGCTCAGCAACCATCCAGCCCAGTACCATCACCAGTCCACCACAACTTCATCTGAACCACTCCTGGACCGCTGGGGGAATCCCATGACCATCGGTAGTGTCCGATCAACACCATCCTCCTCATCTTCATCATCCAGACACCTGGTGGACTACGACCACAGACCACGACCCCCAGACTATGGTAAGACTGGTCCAGTTCCCTCTTGCAGCCCAGCAGGACCAGCAACCAGAGCCCCCGCTCCTCATATCTCAGATTCTGGACGAACTGATTATAGAACACCTCCTCCTCTCAACAAGAACTGGTCCAGTCCCTGGGAGGCCCTCGGCGAATCTGGACCCTCCGCCTCCTCCTCCTACAGCAGCCGAGCCTCGGACTCGGCCCCCTCCAGGAAACAAGCTCTGGACTTCCATGGGATGTCCCCGCAGGTGTTCCCGTACTCGTGCTCTCTGTGTGATATCACTGTCCTGTCAGAGCGGGTAAGTCCACCTGACCTCCTCATGTCTCTCTGCAGGTGTGGGATGGTGTGGGGGGGGTTGTGCTCAGGAATGATGGGAGCTGCAGCCGTACGCTGGAAGCTCAGAGATGGTCACGGATAATTTCCTTTTATTTGTGTTACAGGTTTGGATTCAGCACATCAATGGCACTATTCATGCTGACGGGCAGCTGGTACTGCTGCAACAGTGAGTCTCACACACACACACACACACTCACACAATTTTTTAACTACTTGTAAAATGCTATCTTGCAGTTCAATGCCACCAACCAAAGATGCTGCTTTTGACTTAAAGACAAAATAAGTAGCATTGACACCAAGTGTTTCAAATCAAAACTGCAGTCGAAAGAGAAAAACACGGAGAGCGCTCCCCCCCCCCCCGAGAATTTCGTGTAGGTTGCTGATTTGTGAGAGGACGGTGCTTTTATACAGTCTATGAAGGACGGAGAACATAGCGCCAGCAAACATCATGATTACGAGTGAAGATGATTCACACACACAGTAAGTTGCTATGCTTTGCAATGCTAGCGCTAATTTCATGCGCTAATTTACGTTAGCATAAAATAGAGCGTAAACAAACGTTACATTAATCAACAAATGCCACACAGCGGCACTTTTCCCTTAGTCTCACTTCATAAATTAATTTGATAGTAATTTCATAAGTTTATAAAGACAAACACACTTTTCACTCGGCCCAAACATCATTACATTTGTTGTTGTAAACTAACAGGCCACCAATTTACTCCACTAATACGTCCATACAGTCACACAAATTAATTTAATGAGTGCCGAGAAATAAATTAGACTAAAATCTTTGTAAATCAAGATAAACTTTTCAGTTAATTTAAGCAAAATTCCAGTGTTTACCTGTCAAGCAGAAACTTTGCCAGCTCAGACTTCTCCACCTTTCAAAAGAACCTCCAATATTGATCTTCGTTTTATTCTGTTTTTGGTCGTTTGCTTTTTTAGCAGGATGTTGAGGCTTTTTAGGTTTTTCTGAAACTATTTCTGGTCCACTTCTTTTACTAGCTTCCATACCTGGACGCTGCTGCTCTTTTGCAGACATAAAATATCAAACGCTTCCGTGTTGTTGTTAGACAACCGTGGGGAGTCGCATATGATTGGTTGAGGAACAAGGAAGTTGGAAAGAGCTACACATTGCACCGAACTTATTCTGGCACGGAACTCTTATTTTGAAGGAGAAAAACTTGACAGAAAGACATTGTTGATGTAGGAGACAGATTGTTTATAGGGAATCTTCCTTTTATCCCTCGCAGCAAATGAGAACATTTTAAATTATTTTTAAGGAAAAAATCCTAATTATTTAACATTTGATGGTGGATCTAATTCTGCATTTGATTCTGAATTAAGCTGAAAGTTTTGTGCCTCGTTGTCTTCATTCATCCAAACTTCTATTTAGATTTTTTTCTTTACTTCAAAACGTACATATACACATGGGATTTAGGGAGTAAATGACTCAATAAAAATGGCCACAACATTTTTACTGCTTTGATACCCATAACTACCTCTTCTCCAGGTTTCCTAACTGGGACTGTCGCATGGACACAGACAGCAGGTCAGTGAAACACTAAACTTTAGTCATCTTCTTCATCATCATCATGACTTAGATGATCACTCAGTGATTCAGTGAGTACATTTCTGCAGCTGAACTTTATTCAGGTGTCAGGGTTTTAGGGGTCCGATGTTTGACCTCCTCCATTTAATCTTGTGTGTTCCAGTCAGAATCATTCCTGCAGTTTCTATCAGCAAGCTGCAGGGGTAGAGAGAGAGAGAGAGAGAGAGAGAGAGAGTGTGATGTTGACACCAATGAATAAGAGAAATCAGGTGTTGGTCACACCTGCAGAAATCTGCAGCAGGAACTTAGCTGAAGCCTGGTTTCACACTTTGAGGTGTGCCTCCAAGCGGGAGGCGGGGCTTCAGATAGGATCGTGTCTCTGCGGTCTTCCAGTCCAGACTGACAGGGTCAGACCTTCTTGGAAAACTTCCTGGTGTTAGATTGTGTTTAGCAGATCAGGTCCGACTCTGTGGTATTATAGGTCTCGTTCCTGATTGCTGACAGGACCAGGACTAAACCAGAACCTAAGATCAGTATCTCTAAAAAATGTGTGTTTGTGTGTCATGAAATATTTCTGCCATTTAAGGAATGACAACCAATCAGACAGGCAGAAGAAGACAGACCGACCCGCCCCACCAGCTCCCAAAGCCAGAACCAGTGAGAAACGAGGTAAATCCAGCTCACTGGTCCGTTCAGAGTTCTGATCCGTGGTTCTGATCTGTGGTCTAATGAGTCTCTCGTTTCCAGCAGCGCTGCCATCGAACAAGAAGCCGCAGAAGGTGACACTTCAACCTGACGTTCATCGTGTCTGAGTTCAGCTGCTGCAGCGTAACTGACCAGCTGTGTGTGTGTGTGTGTGTTTGTGTGTGTTTCCTGTCAGACTTCAGAGAAAGGGAAGGTGGTGTGTGCAAAGTTTCCGGCTCAGTCTGTGGACGAAACGTTTCTGAGAAAACTGGTCGAACCTTTTGGAAAGCTCATCAAAATCCTCATGTTTCCATCTTTAGTGAGTGCACGTTATTCAGTACACACACACGCACACACACACAGACAGCAAGAGCACATCTTTCACGGTAACTCGTCTTGGTGAACCTCTTTCTGTGGCTGCACAGGAGTTAATACTGAGCCTGTTACATCACCACTAAAAGCTATTAACAGGAAGTAATTGTTTAATGATAATCAGATCAGAATTAAGGATGTCACAATTACAGATTTTGTTTGTACAATTATTGTCAGAGAACTAATCGCAATTTTACGATTATCACAAATATGTGTGAATAAATTTATCAGCACTATAATGTATAAAAACACTACTTTATTTTTCTATCCTTTCATGCCAAAAAGCTGCTTGTATAACAAAAAGTAAAGTAACTAAGAAGTCTCATTCCAGCTAAATCTCCTGTGTAAAGAATAAATAAATCTTACACATTACCTCTCAGATGGAAACGGCTACAGGTCGTCTGCCTGGACGTGGGAGGCTTCTTTTTTAACCACCTCAACCTGAGTAGAAAGTTTAGAAACACAGGACAAACATTCAGCTAGCTTTGACTTCCAGCCGTCCTTCAGCAGACCAGCTGTCATTTGTTTGGGACATAAATACTAAAACGGTGAAAATAAATAAGACCGCATATCTGGAATTAAATGCCATTTCTTTTACGGACTGTTACTATTGCACTCTGATGCACTTGATCGCTTGAATTACCTGATAATCCAGAAATCAGGAAATTGCCAGATTTCTGGGCTCTGTGTGTTGGAAGATTAAGTGTGTGTTTATGTTGGTGTGTGTGTGTGATCTCATCAGGCATTTGTGGAGCTGGGATCCGTTGATCAGGCAAACGATTTGGTAAAGTTTCACAGCAACTATCCTCCAACTGTGAAAGGAGAGAAGATTGAGTTCAGCATCTCCAATGCCTTCAACTTCCTGCAGGTAGGAGGCCTGAAAACACACACGCCACAGACTCGGTGTGTCACTGATTTTTTTACCTCCACTGGTCCCATTTCTCTGAGTCCTGTTTGAGTTGATGCTGGACTCTCAGAGGAACAACAAAGCACAGGTGTTTGTTTGTTTTCTTTTTTTGTTGTTGAATGGACCACAGGAAGTCATGTCAGTGATGTTTGTCTCCTCAGAGCTCTCAGGTGCTGAGTTTCACTCCAGCGCCAACTGGTCAGGACGGACGCTCGGATCTGATAAGCATCATCAAACGCTTCGGCATGCCGGTCTACACACTGTTCCTGCCGTCCAAGGTGAGCTGATGCCGTTCTGAGGTGGGAATATGATCCGAACTGTGGCCCCGGAAGGAGCATTCAGACATGAAATCATGAAAGAAAACAGTGAAACGTCTTAAAGTTTTGACTCAGTTTGATTAAAATGACTAGAAAAACTGCCACAGTCTTAGAAAGAGAAGTTGAGCAGCTACATGAAGATTTACTGAGGACATAAACGTAGGTGTGTTTCTGTGACTCTGCAGTTGTTTTGATTAAAACACTTTTGAGTTTTATAAATATATTCTGGAGTAGTGGAAGTCTCTGTTTGAAGGGACAAAGGAAAGACTCCTCAGTTTAGAGTTTAAGAAAATGTAATCATAAAGTACGTTAAGCTCAGTGAAGTAAACATCACCGGCCGTTGGATTCCCACTGGATAAAAAGAGGGGTTTCAGAAATCACCTGAAAATGAAGAATCAGCAGAAACTGATAATGTGATCAGTAGTTAAAGAAAGTGGCAAACTGATCAGGCTGAGACATTTACATGTTTTTAGATCTGTTCGAAAGGAAGTAATCATGTTATGTCAAGATAGTAGCTGTCACTTTCTCAGTACCAACAGATTTAAAATAGTCACAGTTCTCCACACGTATCCAAATATGATCATATTGATGATGGAATTTTACAGAGCCCAACAGAACGTCCTACTGTAGTTAACTGATGTAGCTGTATTAGCAAACTGATGTACATGTACTAAATAACTGATGTAGCTATATGCTAACTAATGTATTAGCTAACTGATGTAGATATACTAGCTAACTGATGTAGCTAATTGTATTAGTGTGGCTTTATGAAGTTGGTGATGGGTCTAGATGGCCAGTGAATAGCCACGGGGAAATGTTGCTCGGCAACACCACCCGGAGAAAGGGGCTGTCTTCGGGAACACTAACCCCCAATAATGTAGTTAGGCACACAGGTTTGTTTTATACACCACCGGGCAGAGACAGTTCAAGGTTAAACTATTTATTTGGGCACAAAGAAACTAAATTAAAATCAAGGAAACTAAATAAAACCACACTTAATAAAAGTATGGGGCTGGAACCATCAGCAGCATAAAACCAAAACAGGAAAAACTCAAAATCACCCGTGTGCTACATGCCAACGAGGCATGCGTGTAAGAAAACCACCACCAGGCTAAGGAAGGCTGCCTCGGGTCCCAACACCTGCATACAAAACAAATGTTAAAACCCAAGATAAAACATCAAACTCTATAAAAACACAATTAAAAGTGCCTGTAAATTAATTTAAATAAATAAGGACTGGGTTGTTCCCAGAAAGTCCAGGCAGTCACATATGCTGGACTTTTCTGGGAACAACCCAGACTGGATGCACGAGCGCCTGAATGCTTGTGCCAAGTCCTTTAAAGCCAAAACATAATCGTAATAAGCAAACACAGCAGGGCCGCCAGGGATTAATGAGTCCGGCCGGACATCTGCAATGTCTGGCACCCTAAAAACAACAAAATAATTTGAACCTGATATACAGGATGCTGGTCCAGATTTATATAGTCTGCGGACTCCAGACTCCACCACGGAGAGAAACCAAATGGCGCTCTCCCTCTGCAGCCTATAAAGAAAGCCATGAGCAGGGAGCCACCCTACATGCAGAAAGGCATGCCACTCATGGCAAGCCGTTTTAACATTTATTAGCTAACAGGATATGTATTTCAGACATCTGTATTTCAATTCTTCCTAGTCAAAATGGACATTTGAGATATCTTTAATTCAATTCTTTCTTGTCAAAATAAATATTTCAGATATCTAAAATGACATTCTTGGACAAATGACGTCACAT
This sequence comes from Melanotaenia trifasciata, assembly GCA_037177355.1. Classification (NCBI taxonomy): domain Eukaryota; kingdom Metazoa; phylum Chordata; class Actinopteri; order Atheriniformes; family Melanotaeniidae; genus Melanotaenia; species Melanotaenia trifasciata. Next base: position 4,081,537 of record JBAFTB010000008.1, on the reverse strand, counting down.
TTCCCATTAATGTGTATTGCATTTTTACTTCCAGCTATCCTAAATGACATTACTCCCATCTTAAATAATCATTCTGGATATCAGAAACAGAATTCTTACTAGGAAAAACGTGAGTTTCTGATATCCAGAATCCAATTGGTTCTAGTCATAATTTTCATTTCAGATCTCAGAAATGAAAAACACATTTTAGATAGCTATAAAATCATTTCTAATATCTACAATATTTTTTATTTATTATTCCGTGCCCGGAACACCTCACCAGAGAGGCGTCCAGGAGGCATCTTGAACAGATACCCGAGCCACCTCATCTGGCTCCTCGATGTGGAGGAGCAGCGGCTCTACTCTGAGCCCCTCCCGGGTCACAGAGCTTCTCACCCTATCTCTAAGGAAGAGCCCGGCCGCCCTGCGGAGAAAACTCATTTTGGCCGCTTGTATTCGCAATCTACCCACAGCTCATGACCATAGGTGAGGGTAGGAATATAGATCGACCAGTAAATCGAGAGCTTTGCCTTTTGGCTCAGCTCCCTCTTCACCATGACAGACCGATGCAGAGTCCGCATCACTGCAGACGCCGCACCTATCCGCCTGTCGATCTCCTGCTCCATCCTTCCCTCACTGAACAAGACCCCAAGATACGTGAACTCCTCCACTTGGGGCAGGACCCTATTGCAGACCCGGAGAGAGCACCCTTTTCCGGCTGAGGACCATGGTCTCGGACTTGGAGGTGCCGACTCTCATCCCAGCCGTTTCACACTCGGCTGCGAATCGCTCCAGTGAGAGCTGAAGATCACGGCCCGATGAAGCCAACA
>JBAFTB010000008.1:4045678-4069946 GCA_037177355.1 Melanotaenia trifasciata | reverse complement strand
TGCCAACTTCCGGTTTTGGGCGTAAGTACACTTTTAGTAAGAATCCTACGCACAGTTTTATAAATGAGACCCCTGGTGTTTTCTAATTTTCCTGGATCAAACGGAACATTTGGTGCAAACATCTCTGATCTGTTTTCAGGTGGAGCGACAAACTGAACCTGCAGAGGGCGTCGCAGAACCCAAACTGCCTGCTGAACCAGTTGGTAAGAGCTGATATAAAACACACCTGTGACTCAGTACCCTGTCCGTGAGACAGGTTAGTTTTACCCTACTGATGATGTGTTGTTGCAATAGTAATCCTATTACAATTGCAACAACACATCATCAGTAGGGTAAAACTAGCCTGTCTCACGACGGTCCAAATTTAAATTTGGTCATTACAACATATAAACTGATTTAATAAACTAAAATCAAATTACTTGTTTGTTTGGTGTGATGAAAAAGCAGCTCCTGAAGATGGAAACTTAAAATTTTGATGTTTTTTAAATTTAGTAGTTCTATTCTGTATATTTTCACTCCAATCAGCTGTGGTGCATTCACTGTCCCCTGGTTTTTCTGATGCAGGAGCAGAATTTGTGCGTCCGGTCGTTGGTTATTTCTGTAACTTGTGTCAGCTGATCTTCTGTGATGAGGACGAAGCCAAACTTGGGCACTGCAGCACATTAGAACACTACAGGAAGTACCAGGTCGCCATAGAAACCAGGTGTTACCATTCTGTACAGGAATATTTACGCTGCAGTGTTTCTGACTTCTATCTGTTCTCTTTCAGGAGAAGACGGGGAACAATCCGTGGGCAATCTGATCATCGATAGACTGAAAAACAGATGTTTCCATAAGATTGATCGATCTGAACCTGAAAATCCAAAATGACTCCAGATTTGTTTCACTTTGACGTTAAAGTCAGATTTCAGTTTCCAAATAAATCATAACGTCTTAGTTTATTTTTCAAAACATCCAAACAATACAAAGTTCAACAGACTTAAAGGAGCAGTTCAACATTTCAGGAAGCGCCTGAATGCCATCATGGAACATTCACTTTCCACATAGGAAGCAGCACCCAACAGACCATGTACCCTGGATGGATTCCAGGCGTTAGCCCAAGCCCTACAGGAGATCAAACCTGTCCGTGTTAAACTGTTCCCTTCAAACGTGTTCACAACCTCTCACATCGTCATGGTAACTAACCAAAAACATCGGCGTGGTGTTGGTTGTATCATGGACTCTGATTTAAGTTCATTAAAATGAAAAAAAAAAAAAGTACATCCATTCAGAGGATGCCATCACCATGGCAACCATCCATCATCTCAAAATTCACATCTAAACACAAAAAAAGTCTAAAACAGGAAAAAGACTCCTTCTACGCAGTCTTCTTCACCTTCTTCTTCTCTTTGTTCTGTTCCTTCTCCAGATATTTCTGAAGAAAAAAAAAAAAGGATCAATTAGTTTTGTGTTTTAGTAACGACTTGTTCCGTCAGGTGTTGTGTGTGGGCGGAGCTTCGTCTCACCTGTAGCTTGTCGTAGTGCGCCTGGCTGCTGCAGTGTGTTTTCTTTGCCGTTTCTTCGTTGGAGTAAAACAGGAAGCAGACACGGCAGTAATAACCCATCTTCACGTGTTCCACGCCTAAACAGACAAAGTTCATCGTGTCCACCTCGTTTTTAAACTGTTTGTTTGATAAGTGGTGTGTGTGTGTGGTGGGGGGGGGGGGGTCCTCACCGATCGGCGTGTCGGGGTCGAATGGCGGCAGAGACGCCACACTGGGTTTGTCAGCAGGAGGCGGCGCTTCAGTCTGTCCATTCTGATTGGCAGACGTATCCATCTCCTCTTCCTCCTCTTCCTGTTTCTCCTCCTGTGTGTGATGTCATGGTTTGGATGAAGTTGGGAGGTTTCCTGATCAGACTATTGATTATTGATCAATAAGAAGACAAAACTCACATCTTCACCGGTCTTCTGAGTCTCCTCAGAACCTTCTGGAAGTCGTTCCTCTGAGTCCTCTTCCTCAGTTTTCACACCTTCACCACTGATGTCAGAGCTTTCAACATTTTTCTCCTCCTCTACTGCATCCTTCACCTCCTCTTCCTGCTCCTGCTCCTGCTCCTCCTCCTCCTCCTCCTCCTTCAGTTTCTTGGCTGGAGGTTCGTCGGCTTGTTTGGGCGGCGAGCTGCTCACCCTCTTGGGCACGCTCGGACAGCGATGGCTGAATGAAGACATGACACTGAATTATTTATCAGACATGACATTTAAGTTAAAATCAGCTTCATGTCAGTCTGACTCAAACCTAGAAACACAAAGGGGTCGTTTTTACCCTCGTCCTTATCTAACAGACCTCTTTCCATCTCCAGTCAGAGCTCTGCAGTCTGAGATGTTCAAAGACCAGATTAAACTCAGAACTTTTAGTTTCTACATCACTGTCTCTATTTAGACATGTTTTAATAGTTTTTTTTCACTTTTTTGTTTGTTGTTGAATTTAATCAAATGTTTTTGCATATTAATAATAAACTTTGACCTAAAACAGAATGAAGTGGGTTTTTTTAAGCAGTGAGTCTTAACATCAGTAGCAGGAACAAGCCAGCAGATTTCCTCAGGACGGAGCAAGAAGACGCTGCAAACTGCAGGTTTTAATGCTCAATTATGAGGTTTTTCTTGCTCACATTATAATTTAATCAGACTCCAGTATGAATCATCTGACACCAAAGTATCCTGCATGTGCAGAGGAAGATGCGTCACGCTACGTATACAGAAGTAAATATGGATGCTACACATTAGTGTGTATATCAGTTTAGAAGTTGTTGACCAATCAGAGCCGACAAAATGACTTAACGTTCCATCGATTGTCTACATTGAATCTTGCCGTGTCCCACCTCTGACTGAATTGTGATGTTTTTCAATCAAATGTGAAAATCGTTCTGACTGAGGTCACGTTCTAAAAGGTCATACGTATCAGATGTAGTACCGCATGTGGCTTGTATCAGACTTCTGTTGTTCATCCTGTGATAAAAAGATCAGATATGGGTCACATATCGGTAAACAAGTTGGGTTTGAGACACTTTTCCCTGCAGCAAGAATATAGCCTGACCCAGGTCCAGAACCGAACTCTCACAGCAGCGTGTTAATGTCTACGTGGGTTTTTCTTGGCAGCGCTCTGCTGGTCAGTGAAGCTTAGCGTACGCAGCACGGCTCACTCCCCCGCCCATCCACACAACCCTCCCGCACACGTGTTGTTTCAGGAGAGAAAATAGGCATGAAAACATGGGAGTATGCAGATAGCCATGTAGCAATTACTGGGGGGTTGGGGCGCCCCTCTAATAAAATGGTCGGGGAAACACTGGTTTTTATTAAATGAGTTCAGGCCCCTGGTTCAAAATGTTTGTTGAAAGTGAAAAATCACAATGAAGTTGCATTTAGCTGAGTTTACTTAAATCCTACTGGTGTCTTTTTATGTGTGATAATGCTGAACTCATCACTGATAGTGTTTTAGAGAAGAATGTCGAGATGTCATGTATCAGGATAAAAGTAAAAAAAGTATTGGGATCTCAGTCATGTCATATCGTCCAGCCCTACGAGGAACTAATAGATGGATAGAAATCAATCTATTAAAGATTTACATGCCCAGATGGCAGTTTAAGTTTCCACATTTGTCCAACATGTTTCAGTTGGTTAGATCTAAGGCTAGCTTCACACTGCAGGGCATGATGCTCAATTCGGATTATTTTGTGAAATTTTTGTGAAATTTTTGTGAGAGTCCGTTCACATTTCCAGTTAAATGCGACTTGTATGTGATCTCCTGTATGAACCTTAGTCGCACCACAAGTGTCCCGCATGCGTAGAAGACATGATGTGACATGCAAGTGACGTCTTTGTGTTTGCGGTAACAGCAGAGCGTTTGTTGCAGTTTTAAAGTTATTGTCCAACCGTAGCCAGCACATTTTCAATGGCACCATTTTTGTTATATTTATATATAGTTATATATATGTAGTTAAGTTATATTTCTGCCTGAGCACATGCGCGAGGTTGTTCAAGAATGTTCGTAGTTGTGCAGCCTGTGTGCAACAAAAATAAAAGTAAAAGTTCTTCTCCAAACTTCGTCTGGTTATTGGATTTAACAATTTTAAGGAGGAGATTATAAAAGAGGAGAGCCAGATTTGTGGCCATGGCATTTTGTGGAGCAGCAGCAGCAACGTCAGTACAGAGAACCGTGGGTACGGAGTCGCAGCCAGGAGTGGTGGAGAGTGATGCGAGCGCCTTTACAGATAAGAGTTTATAAACAATGTCATGTATGACGTGTAGGTCGGATTAATGCGACCTGGCCGTTCAGACTGTAGTCGCATGGCAAAAGATCAGATGCGTATCGGATGTAGGACCACATGTCCAAGTGTCCTGGGTCGCATTTGAAAAAAATCAGATCTGTGTCGTTCAGACTGTCATGAAAAGATCAGATCCAGGTGGCATAGGGGAAAAAAAATCGGATTTGGTGTGAACCTAGCCTCAGTATCACGGTGCCGACAGCCAGATGTGTCTGGAGGTTCGTGCAGGCGGTGGTGAGACACGACGAAACTACAGACGCTGGAAAAAGACGTCCTGCAGCTCCAAGTCTCACATCTTTAATAAAGACCCTGAAACCTTCAGGAGCTGTTTCTCCTGTACTAAAAGCCGTTTTCCAGCAGAACCTCACCCGTGTTTGAGCTGCCGGTACTTCCTGCTGACGTAGATGGTGAGGCGTTTCCCGTTGAACCGCGGCAGCTTCGCTTTGTAAGCTTCCGCCATTTTCTCTGCATCTTCGGCCCGGTACATCTCGATGAAACACTGCAGACAGACAGTTTTTATCTGGAACTCTGAACCAGCACCTGGATCTGCACGGCTCTGTTTGGTTCCTTACCTCCCTCCTTATCCTGTTCAGGAAATACTTCCGGACTTTTCCATATGGCTCAGCGAATTTCAGGATGTCCTCATCGGCATATTTACAGTTGGCAATCTGACCGATGTACACCACCTTGCTGGATCCACACTGAACACACACACACACACACAAACAAGCATCTTAACTTCACATGAATCTTCATCTCTGGATTTTTCTGATTTATTTTTCTGCAGACGTTCTGATCTGCCAACGCTCAGGTGTGTCAAAAACCCAGAGAACAGAAAAGTTCTAAAGACCAGAACCGGTTTCTGATTATCTGAGATGGACTGGTCCTGGTTTCTGATCCCACTCTGGGTCTGACCCATAAAGCTGGGACCTGCGGGTTTACCTGGATGGTGGGGTAGGTCATGGAGTGGCTGACCCGGACAGGCCGGCCACACACCGACGCCGTCACGTTGCTGTTATAGAAGCGGGCCATGGCCCGGGCCTCTTCCTCCGTCTCAAACTGAATGTACGCCTGAAGAGGAAGAGGAGACCAAAGGGTTCAGTCTGCTGTGATGAAGAGGAGGCAGCTTCATCATTAGCTTCAGATCAGAACAGCTCTGATTCTGTCCACAAAGATCAAACTTTACTGAGAAAAACATGAAATGACGGTTTTATTTTTCATCATCTTCAATCAGGAATCTGAGACAGAACCGGGTCAGCTACCTCAGGTCGGAGGTCCAGAACCAGATGTTTGACCACTTGTCCAAAAGGTTTGGCAAGTCCCAGCAGCTCGTTGAGGAAGTTGTAACCTCGCCTGAAGCCGACGATGTTGACGACCCTCATCCCCTGAAAGAGATGAAACAACGTTAAGGAGCTCAGAGAGGAGGAGGAGGATGAAGACAGAGCAGAGTCAATCTGCTGCGATGAAGATCCTGCTGGAAGTCTGGAAAATTAAAACTAGCAGGAAAAAAGTCGGATCTGATGTGTGAATAAACTTGGAAAGTCAGTTTGGATAGAAGGCGTTTCCATGGATACATACCCCTTTCTTTGTGTTGTCTGCAGAGAAAACAGAAAAACAGAAAACAGTTTAACATCTGATATTTTAACTTTAAAAATGCAGCAATGATGTCATTGTGACGTGATGACATCAGCAGCTGGGCCGTGTTTCTGCAGCGATTACGTACCGATGGCGTCCGACTCTGTGTCGGCATCACCCTCCTCTTCCTCCAGCTCATCCAGCGTGACGAAGTCTTCCATATTCTCCATGAAGTCCTGATCACCCTGAAACAGACCAGAACCAACATCACATCTGGACCATGTCCCTTTTTTTATTGGTCAAACTGGTTCAGCAAATCAGAAACCTCTTGGGGCTTTGACCCAGAGACGTTTAACTGTCCACCTCGGTCACACTGACCGAGCATCAGACTCAGAACCAGCTGAAAGTCAGAAGTTAAAATATTGGTTGTGATTAAAATGACAAAAACAGGAACGAACAGGAACCGGGCCAAGGGTCTCGTTTATAAAAATGGGGCCTGAAAGTGGCGGGAAAATGTGCCTGTATGTAAACTCTGACCCCTGCGTACGGACATTTTGGAGACGATGCAGGTGGTAAACTGCAGTCAGACTGCATCATCCTCCTCTCACACGGCGGTGGCGGTCATGTATTAGGGGGCGTTGGTTTGTCTGTCAGCAACATAACTCATAAAGTTATGGATGGATTTTGATTAAAACTTTAGGAAATGTCAGAAATGGAAAAAGGAAGAAAAGATGAAATTTTGGGGGTGATCCGTGCACGTTTCCAAGAGGAAATTACTTGCAGGTGTGCATGCGCATAGTTTTATAGACCTATAGTTTTATAGGTGTTTTTTTTTTGGGCCATTTTCAGTTTTTGGGGTACGTACACTTTTAGTATAGATCCTACACAATGTTTTACAAATGAACTGTAACCGTGGCGATGTTGGAGCCTCCACATTCAGATTAAAAACCAGTGCAGCCGCATTGTCCATCAGAACCATGACTGGAACCATGAGATGTGCACCACTGGTCCATTAGAACAATGAACAGTCGACTGAGGAGTTTTCTGTTTCACTCCGCAGAGACGTGGAGCTCACATTTACAGAGCTGTTATAAAAACGGCGTGGTCCCTTTAAGAGCGAGCACTGATCCACGTTAGAAAGCAGGTCTTACCGTGTCTTCAGGCAGGTCTCCTTCTACAGCCTCAGAGCTTTCTGCTGGTTCTGGGTTCACCTCCTCTTTGTTCTCCTGTTGGTCAGTGGGGGCTTCAGTTTGGACCTCTGGCTCCGCCCCCTCCGTGGGCTCACCTTCAGCCCCCTCCATGTCTCCAGTTGTCTCATCAGTGACATCATCAGTGACATCATCGGCTGCAGGAATCTGTCAGGATGTGACATGTTAGTCTCAGATCAGCTGTTTCCTCCATGCTTTTTTGCAGCTTCCTCACCTCCTCTTTCTCCTCCTCCTGCACCTCCTCCTCTGCTGTCTTTTGCTCCTCCTCCTCCTCTGCGTCAGCTCCCTCACCCTCTCCTCCTTCCTCTCCTCCCTGCATCACTCCAGACACCTCCTCCTCCTCCTCCTCCTCCTCTGCAGGCTTCACTTTGTCCTCTTCCTCCTTTTTCTCCTCTCTGGTCTTGGATGAAGACTTGGACGAGGGGGTTCTAGGGCTGGAGGAGGTGATGTTTGTTCTGCTGCTCCTCCTGCTTTGATCGTCTCCTCCAGATTCGTTCTGTCTGCGGTTCACGCTGAGAAAACCACAAAGCATTAAGATCAAGAAGGAGCCTGTCTGGCATCCCTTCAGGTGCGGTTGTCATGGTAACCAGGTATCTGGACTCACGTGAGTGTTTTGTATTTGGTGCAGATGTTGAGTCGGATGAGGCGTCCCTTCATGATGAGGGGGTTGACGGTGTAATACTTCACCAGCATCTCTGCGTCCTCTGTGGTTCCCATCTGGATGAAGGCCTGAACACACACACACACATTTACACACATTTACACACATGTACACACGTACACACATGTACACTAGAGCTAGGTTAAAAAGATTATTTGAATAAATTCAAATTTAATTAATGTATTGCACGTTTCAGACGTGCATGTAAATCCGTCAGATCAGATTATTACAGTAATCTGATTACTCACATCTGATTTTGATGATCATGTAAACTGGCTCGTTCACTACTCATAAAGTAGTGAACGAACTAAGTGCAAGGCCATTTAGATTTGGTGATGGCAAAGTTATTCACTCCATGAGAAAAGGACAGACCAGGTGCAAAATAGAAACAGAGGTTCCAGCAAACAAAGCAAAGCCTCACTGAAGAGAGCAAGTGCTGTGTTGGACATTTCACACAATAAGGCAACACTGTTTAAACAGCCAGTTAAACTTGAGCAAACATCCTCTGGGCACTGTTGTGTGAACTTAAGAGACAGTAGTCAGGACAAAAAGGAAGCGAGTGAGACTCAGACAAAAGATGAAGATGAGCACCAAAAAAAGAGAAGATACTTCGGAAACTACACAGGCAATTTGGCCACGCATCAGAAGAAAGGCTGCAGAAGCTACTGGCCTGCTCAGACACTCAAGACAAAGAAAGCAATGCAAACGTGCAGAAGGTACAGTAAACCAAAGAACAAACCAGTTGTTGGTCTTCCTATGGCTTCGACTTACAATGAAACTGTGGCTGTCGACCTGCACAAACTTGAACCAAATGTGTGGAGGAGGAGCAAAAATCTACAGGCTATTGACCACACGCTTCAGTGCAGGGAGCATAGTCACCACAAAGACACCAAGAGATGGTGAGGCAGTTTATCCACTGTTGGAGCAGTGTCCATGGCCCTCCACGCAGGTTTTTTGTGACAATGGAGGTGAATTCAATAAGGAAGAAATAAAAGACATGGCTGAAAAGTTTAATATTGAGGTTAAAACTACTGCAGCCTACAGCCCATGGAGTAATGACCTTTTGGAAAGGAACAATCAAACCCTCACTGAAATGTTGCTGAAAGTAAAAAGGGACAACTGTGACTGGAAAACAGCACTTGATTGGGCACTTAAGACAAAGAACTCCATGCACAACATACACGGCTATAGTCCTTACCAGCTAGTGTTTGGCCAGAATCCAAACCTGCCCTCAGTGCTCACTATAAACCCCCAGCCCTGGAAACCACTGTCAGCTCCTGGTAACTCAGCACATCACAACTCATGCAATGAGAAAAGCATTTGCAGAGGCCGAATGCTCTCAGAGAATCAAAAGAGCCTTCACAAACAACTGCGGCCAGTTGACGACTGGTACGACACAGGAGACAAAGTCTACTATAAGAGGGTAGACTGTAATGACCAGGGACCAGGGATAGGAACAGGTCAAGATGGTGCTGTTGTATTCGTGAGACACGGGGGAGCATATGTGCAGGTACATCGGACCAGACTGAGAAAAGTGGATGATCCACCAAAGAGGAGAATGGACACTGTTGAAAATCCTGCAGCTACGTTTGCAGCAGATCTCAGTGAATCCAAAGGTGATGACGAGGAAGAGATAGAGATCAACAACGGATCTCAAAATGCTAATAATAATAATATTGAACCCCACAGACATCAGAACCAACTGCAGGAGGTAGTTCTGATCAGTCTAAGGTACCACAAGCTCGTTACATACGACGACAGTCAAGGTGGGAAAAGCTATACTGGAACTGTCCTTAGCAGAGCAGGAAAAGCTACTGGAAAACACAAAGACTGGTACAACCTGCAGTTCAGCCAGCCTGAGGATCGGCTGGCACAACAGCTAAATATGTGGAGCTCATGAACTGGAAGAAAAACGATGTATTTGATGAAGTCACAGATGCAGGTCAGAAATGCATCTCACCAAGGTGGGTGTGCACTCTCTAAAGGAAACAGCTGCTGGTGTTGTGCCAAAAGCCCGACTAGTAGCAAGAGGCTTTGAGGAGGTGAATACCAAAGACCTTCCCAAAGACCCACCTACATGTGCTACAGAGTCCCTGAAGATGATCATGGCTGTCATATGTCAAACCAAGTGGCAGCTGAACTCCATCAACATTAAAGCAGCCTTTTTACAGGGCAAGACACTGACAGATATTTAAATCCGCCCTCCTCAGGAGGCACAGAGCAAAGGGACAGTGTGGATGCTTCTTTATACTGGTACAATAGAGTCAGAGATGAGTTAGGAGCTACTGTGTCAAAAGTAAATCCTGCTTTGTTTTACTGGTTTGATCAGTGTGGCCAGGTGACCATGTAGATGACTTTATCTGGGGGGGGGGGGGCACAGATGCATTTTCCACCAGTTATCCCTCATTTAAAAGCTGCTTTCCAGGTTGGTAGGGAAGAAAACAGCAACTTTATTTACAAAGGAAAGGAAGTGCATTCTGTGCAGGATGAGATACATGTACAACAAAGTACATACATTAAAAATCTGCAAAGCATCTCTGGATCCCACGTGAAGCACCACTGACTGACAACGAAGTAGACATGCTAAAATCAAAGATAGGACAGATATTGTGGGTTGCAAGGCAGAGTAGACCAGACATGATGTGTGACATTTCTATCTTGGCATCTAGCACTAAACATGCTGCCATTCATTAGAAACACGCTCATTAGGAAACTTAAATCAGGGTAAGCTCCCTCAAACATTTAGTGTTCAGTGATGCCTCCATGGGAAACTTCTCTGATGGCGGTACACGGGGTGGGCATTTCATCATGCTCATGGGTAAAAACAGAAAATTCTCACCCATATCCTGGCAGACACAACGTCTTAGGAGAGTTGTGTGGAGTACATTAGCAGGAGAAAGCAGCTTTTCTTGCAACACTGTATGCAGAAATCACAACTCGTCACTGCTCATGCAAAAGTGTGCCCATTGTGTGTGTAACAGAATCATTCCCTTCTGGATGCAGTCAAATCAACAAAGTCTGTCACAGAGTAAAGACTGTGTCTTGAGATCAGCAACATGAAGGAGCTGATACACTCTGGGACAGTTCAGCAGATTGTCTGTTCAGCCACCAAAGAGCAACTCGTCAACTACCCAACCAGAAAAAAGAAGCATCTGCACTCCAGAGAGCCCTCAGCGAAGGTGTGTGCATAGTTAAACTTTAAATGTTACTCTATTGCATCATTCAATCTGTGCTTTATTTTTGTTTTGCATGTTCTATAAAACACACTGAAATATTTCATGTTAATGCAGCACTTAACTAAAAAGAGTAAAAAGGGGAGATTGTTCTGTTTCTGCCAATGGAAGTAAAAGTTTTTCTCTAAACTCCGTCTGGTTACTGTATTTAAAAAGTACAAGTCAGAGTGATGAAGAGTTCCGGCTGTTAACTGTGAGACACCAAGTAGGACCAGCGCTCCTCAACCCGAAGCCTCTGGTTCTGCAGAAACCGGACCAGCAGTCACTTCTTGCTGCAGAGTGGAGTTGTAGGTCTACAGTAAAAGGTTATGTAGCAGAAGGACTGATGGTCCTCTGTACAGATTCCTCCCAGATCTACGGTACATAGATGTGTTCTTGCTGGATTCTGTGTCTGAAGAAGCTAACAGGTGAAACCAGAAGCAGGCGGTTCTGGTCCGACTTACCCGGTCAGTTAGGAACAGATGCTTCTCCACAGTGCCGAAGCGTCCCGCGATGGTCAGCAGCTCCTTCTTCTTCTCCTCCTCTTTGGGCAGGTGGGAGAAGAAAACCACTTTGCTGCCGTGACCTTTCATGTCCCGGACGGGTCTGTCCATGGACCGGTCTGAAGACCGGTTGTCTTTCTGAGGGTCAAACAGAGAAAACAGAGTCAGGTTCTGAGCGGAGATGGCTTCGTCCAAGTCTCAGCGGAGCACGGCGGTACCTCGATGACCATCAGCCTCTGGGACAGGTAGAAGTTGAGCGGCTTCCCGTACAGCAACGCTGGACGCTGCTTGTAGTAGTTCACCATGTCCAGAGCTTCTTCATGAGAGCTCATCTCCAGGAAGGCCTGGTGGAGACGGAGACCAGACAAAACTAAAATCTAATTATGACAACGAAGGTTGTTCTCTCCTCCCTTAAAACCCAAACTCACTGCTCTGCACCTGTGACTGGGTCAGGAGGAGGTGGAACCAGTTTCTGTACCTTGTTGTTGAGGACCAGGTGCTCTGCCAGGCGGCCGAAGGGCTCGGTGAAGGCAAACAGAGTCTTGTTGCTCAAAGGTTTCCTGTCGTACTTCACCACCACCACTCTGCTTCTAATCTGAGGACACAATGTTTACACCACAGAACCGTCAGAACCCAAAGAACAGAACCCTGAGAAGCAGCAACAATGTGCCATTCAACTGACCGTATTCATCTGGTTTCCAGGCAGACCAGGACCTCCACCTCCTCCTGACACACAAACACAAAGGTAGATCAGATGGGACCAAACAGCTGGACCTCATGAAGCTCCGCGAACAGAACCGAACCCCGAGTTCTGCTGAGGTATTCATGGTAATAACAGAATCTGCTTTAGTAGAATTTAATTCAGGAATTCACTTATTTATAAATAAAAAAAAGGCAAAACATTTTTCTATGTCAAAATCTGAAATTTTAACTAATTTTGGGGAATTTTACACAGCAGACATAAAATATTCTAAATTACTGAAGTAAAATGAGCAAAATAAAAAAGCTCAGTAGTTAAACCAGTTAAGTACAACGGTTACCATAACACATGTATTAAAAGTATCTAAAACTTCCCCAGAGCTCCATGAACTCCATCACAACAAACCTGCTGAGACGACCGTCCACCAGAACTCACAGACGGGACGAGGAGGACATGAATTAGAGACAAAACTGGGTCTGTCCAGAGGACCAATATAAGCTGGACAGTCCAGAGCTGTACATGTAGAAACACCCCCAGCGGGGACATCTTTTTATAAATCACACAGAAATCTGTTTCTTCCTGAAGTGATGGAGATTAAAAAGTGAGTTTCTGCTGAGTTTGAAGCAAACCGAACATGTTTAGTTTACTCGTTCAAGTTCAGTCAACTTTTATTTAAAAAAACAGATGTAGTTTAACAGCAGGAGATAAAGATCATTTATCAGCTAGAGGACAGAACCCAACAGAACTTTTTGGATGTTGTAATTTTGTCCCGAAGCTCTTTGTTAACCTCGGTTGGGTTTAAATGTTCTGCAGAGATGAAGGAGACTTGATTTGATGCAACTTGCAAACATTCCCAGAATGATTGCAATTAATGTCAATCTTAAGTTGAATTGTTCAAGAGAAATGAATCTGAATGAATTTATGTCTGGAGAAAGACGGATGGTGTAATGCAGCTCAGTGACGGTCAGGGAATGTTTCCCATCTCATGTCATTTAACAAAACTTGGACATTCATTGTTATAGTACGTATTAAAACTCTAACTCAGGTCCACATCACAGCAGAAATGTAACGGGATGTTTTTGAGGGAAGCAGAATCTTGTGAGAAGTCGCTGTGATTTCACTCGTATGAGAAATGTCTCCAGACTCATTTTTCCCAGATCACACCGGGCAGATCATGCTGCTGGTCCGAGACGAACTATACAGGGTTCCCACGGGTCTTAAAAGTCTTGAATTTGCAAATATGCATTTAATACTTTAAAAAGTCCTTAAATTAGACAATTTAGTTCTTAAATTTTATATGGCGGGTCTGAAATTATGCCGGCCTAAAGTTGTACGCTGTGTCACGTTAAAATGTGTCTGAACTGCAAAGTGACGGAAGTGAAGTGATTTCCAACCCGACCGTTATTTTGAAATTCGAGCTTCGAAAGGGTTCTCCACCGGGCTCAACCAGGCCACGAACGACCCTTTGTCCAGCCGTGTAATATTACATTTACACTTTCCCATTTTACTCACCGAACGCACTAAATTCTAAGTTACTGTCAGGCAGATTTCTTTCACGCGAAAATAAAGGTTCGTGTGTGTTGGGCTAAATGTTCCCCAATCATTTCTCCCTGCAAAGTCAGCAATAATTGGTTCCTAATTTCAAAATAACGGTCGGGTTGGAAATCACTTCACTTCCGTCACTTTGCAGTTCAGACACATTTTAACGCGACACAGCGTACAACTTTAGACATAATTTCAGACCTAACTTAAAAAATTTAAGAACTAAATTGTCTAATTTAAGGACTTTTTAAGGTATTAAATGTATATTTGCAAATTCAAAACTTCTAGGACTTTTTAAGACCCCGTGGGAACCCTGTATAGTTCGTCTCGGACCAGCAGCATGATCTGCCCGGTGTGATCTGGGAAAACTGAGTCTGGAGACATTTCTCATATGAGTGAAATCACAGTGACTTCTGACAAGATTCTGCTTCCCTCACAAACATCCCGTTACATTTCTGCTGTGATTTGGACCTGAGTTAGAGAGTTTTAATACGTCTGGAGACATTTCGTTTTTTCTTTGAAATCTGCGTCAATAAAATGTAGTGTGGTATTTACACACAGCTCTATGGTGCATCTTGACCACAGGTCTGTAGCGGCCTGTAGCCACGTCCTTAACAACAGCCTCACCACTCATCAAACAGGACAGGAGAGACACTCCACTAACACGGTGACGAGACGGCAGCGATGCCGTTTGTCCAAAGTGTTGATGAGGTTCTTAAATCCCGGGTTACTTACTGTGTTAGATGAGTTCTGGTCTATGGTGAAAATAAGTTATGTTTGTTATGGTTTTGTTTCTCTGGGAGTTGGTGGATTACTTAGTCGAGACACGCGACATTTCAGTCTTGAGAGGTGTTTGCAACTCGCGCTGAACAAAAGCAAAGCGGTCGGGGTGGGAGGACACCAGTGGACTCGATTTGCAACTGGACAAAGGACAAAAATAATCAGATTATTTCATTTTTATGATCGTTGAAAATCCAGATGGTAATTGAGATTAAAATTCAGTTAATCGCCCAGCCCTACCATCACATCAATGATCACCTGTCACAGGTGTCTTAAGCTTTGAAACCAGTTAAGCTACACGTCTGTTTTCTGTTGAGATAAAGATGCACATAGAAGCTGAGATGTTTGTGCAGACATTTTGCAGCTTTCACGAGATTCTGAGCTGCATAGGTCAGAGCTATTTTTTTTTTAACCCAGAGCATCGTTATTCCAGAAGAAGATGATGATGGTGATGATCTGCGTTTATGTACAGATGAAGAACTGACAGTGAGTGAAGCACGGTTAAAGCTAGGTCTGATCTGGTCACTGAACTTCCTGTAAATTAGTCAGAAGACCATCGGTGTCTCACCCCAGCTGGAGGACATCCCTCCTGCCGGTCTTGATGGCATGGGGCCCGGTCCCAGCAGTCCTGCAGACAGGTTGGGGGTGTTCCGGCGTCCCATGCTGCAAGACAACTACAGGTCAGTTATCATGTTTGTCCAACACAACTTCGCCTCTTTTTATTTTTCCACTTCAACTAACTTCAATAACATATCGGGTCTAAAAATGCACAAAAGTCATCTAAATGAAATGGTGACAGTGTATCAGCTGATTCCACCATTATGACGAAATAACAGAGCAGTGGTTGAGGTGGTAAAGTGGGTGGTCCAATAACCAGGAGGTTGGCGGTTTGAATTCCACTCCTCCAGATGTTGTGTCCTTGGGCAAGACACTTCACCCTCCTTGCCTCCAGTGTCACCATCACTAGTGTTTGAATGTTTGCAGTTGGAGAGGCCGTTGGCGCGGATTGGTTGCCACATTTTTCACTACCATGAAAAGCGCTATATAATTTAATCCATCATTATTATTATTATTATTATTATTATATAAAAAAGCAACCCCTGCACATCCCATGTTTACTTTCAGATACAGTGTATACTTTTGTACTAATAAATTCTAACCATCATATCTCCAGTTTTCCATGTCTGTCAACATCAAACTAGAACTGGGAGCGTTTCGGATCTGAACTTTCCAATAAAAGCGACATCAGCGCTCCAGGTGAGCCAGGTTATGTTCGCACTGCAGGTAAAAGTGGTCCAAATTTTTCTGTCCAAATGTGACTCACATCTGATTTTTTTATTAGAACAAATCCAATTTTTCCCAATCTGACCCAGACCAGATTGGTATGTGGTCCTAAATCAGATCCACATCTGATGTTTTTAAAACGGTCACGTCACATTTCATCTGAATTCTACGCCACTGAGCTGAGTCAAACATCGCAGCTCTGGTCTGGAGGAGGGGGTCGGGTTTACACAACATGCTGCTTTTACGTCACGTCTTCTTCAGGGCCGTAGAGTCAGATGGAGGTCACATTTACATTAAGTGTGTGTGTGTGTGTCTCACCTTCTACCTGAAGCCATTCCAGGTTCCCACTCTGGATACCTTAAAAAAAAAAAAAAAAAAAATAACAGAGCCTTTATCATTAATCCATGAAAGGTTCAGACCTCTGATGAGCATCCGGATCATTCTGACCGATAACATGTTGGTCCTTGACGTGACGAAACCACAGACCAGAGCAAATTAGAACATCATCATCATCGTCTTCATTTACGAACACAGAAAACTGAGATTTCTGACTTCAGACTAGATCCTGATGGAGTTCAAACATCTGATAGAACTAAAATGACCAACATGGGAAATAAACTTGGTGTGTCTACACACAGACCAGGACCTGACCCGAGTCTACGGTCCTGACACAGATCTGCAGACTGGGGCCGGACCCGAGTCAGCACGCTCTCAATTCTGACACTGTACGCTCTGGTTGACGTCTTATCCTCTGATTGGTTGGTTTCCAGCCGACAACAAAGCTATGTCAGAAAGAAATTCCCTAAAGTTTTGTCAACACATAAGTAACACTGAGCATACGAGATTCCAGAGTCCTTGGGAACCTAGTCCACATTAGACCGGCTCCTATAAAGGAACTGGTCCCTGCTTCTTTAATACGTCTGATTTCCAGTTTTCATGTTATTAGAATAATGGTCCACGTGTTACAGATACATTTGAACTGGATGGTGTGTGAGGTGGCTCTGGTCCATCAGTCTGACTCACATGTCCAGGAGCAGCCGTCTGTTTTCAGCATGTCGAAGTCCGTTAACGTGCTGGTTCCACTCCTACAGAAACAAACATTCACTCTTTAAAACAACGAAAACAGCTTTTAAATGATGAGTTAACTCAGAAGTCCAGAACCTTCAGTTTAATCTAAATGAGGAGGTCAGAAGACGCTCCCTGGCTGAGTGGACACTAACTGCTCTGCTCTCCACAAACAACAACGAGACGTTTCTGAGAGCAATTTAAATTTGGTAAATATGGTTTAAAAGGAAAAAAATTCATTCATCTCATATGACTCCACAAACATCTGAGAAGAAATCTCAGGATATATGAAGCTGTAACTTTAACCGTTTTCAGGCTGAACAAAGACCAGAAGTGACTTTTAGAGAAGACAGACCTGGAACATCTAACTAACATGCTGAAGAGCTTCAGGTCTGAGTGGAGAAGTGGTTTAAACCAAATTACATGAACTGGAACTCCGTCACTGAACGGGAGGATGATAACCGGCTGTGATTGGCTGACAGGAGGCTGCAGGTGAGCTCGAGTGAACTCAAACATTTACTGTTAGTCCAAGAAGAAAAGAGGAAGCAGCTGGACGTACTCACCATGCTGGAATGAACGTCAAAGTCACAAAGAGAGCACACGTGGGGGAACATGGGGGGCATGACTCCCAAAAAGTCTTGGACTTTTCCGTCGGAAGGGGAGCCCATCCTCCGCTGCATAAAGACGGGGTCGGAGGGTGAGGGGCCCATGCCGAGCCCACCGTAGGACGTTTGGTGGGAGAGCTCAGAGAAAGGTCGGTCTTCTCTCCCACCGCTGCTGTAACCGGAGCTGAAGCCCCGGCCAGAGGACACATCCTGCACGGAGCCGAATCCAAAGTCTGCAGGGGGCGGAGCCCGCGTCGGGCCCTGACCCATAGAAGGGCCGCTCATCCTCCCCATGCGGCCCTCGTCCCAGCAGTCCCGTCCTCCTCGATAAGCAGCCTCAGAAGACATGGAGGACGTCGGCCCCCGCTCTCCTGCGTCCGCCTTCCGGTTCTTGAGCTGCATGAGGATCCGCGGCAGCGTTTCCACACTGATTTCTTCTTCAGGGATTTTCGCCAGAGCGTCCAGGTCGGAGGGCGACAGCCCCAAACTGGCAAACAGCTTCATGGTGCTGCCAAGATTACCACCACCACCCCCACGCCGGGACATCTGAGCGCCACCATCCGGGCCCTCCACCCCCCCCATCAACAAACCCGGAGCCATGCCCCCCATCTGCTGACCGGAACGTTGCTCATTCATGTTGAAGTTCAAGGTCTCTGCAGCTGCGAGGAGCCCCCGACCCACAGAAAACTGTTTCTGACCGCCGTCCGACTGCAGCTTCTGAGACATAACACCAGCAGGTGGCGCTGCTTTCGGAGGAGAGACTAAGAATGAAAGTTTCTGTTTGGTAAAGACCAGCGCAGGATCAAG
Organism: Melanotaenia trifasciata; assembly: GCA_037177355.1. NCBI lineage: Eukaryota > Metazoa > Chordata > Actinopteri > Atheriniformes > Melanotaeniidae > Melanotaenia > Melanotaenia trifasciata. The sequence continues at coordinate 4,051,702 of JBAFTB010000008.1, read as the reverse complement.
TCAGTGAACGCCTCATTCAAACAGTACACAAAGTGACGGGGGATCCTCTTCTCTGAAGATTTCTGCTGAAACACAGTGAGGCAGAGAAAAGCTTCAAACAAAGAGTCCACTGAGACAACAGGAGGCCCTCAGCCAGGTGAGGGGGGGTGAACGTCCACCTGAGCAGGTGAAGCTGAGATTACTAGAGAGGGAACATGAGAAGACATTAAAGAAAGAGGAGACAGAGAAGACTTCACCTCAGCCAGGAGGAAGAAATGAGCTTATGGAAAACAATGATGGAGACTCCCTCACTGAGGAGGAGGACCTCTGCAAGCAATTTCAAAGAGACGAGAGATTACAACAGGCCTCTTTAACATTCTGAGAGACGCAAAGCAGAAAGAGACTGATGAAGGAGAGCAGGTGAACCTCTACCACATCGTGTTTTCATACAGAGAAACTCTAAATTATGACAGCTGGTTCCATCCACATTTTTAGTCATCTTCACTGGAAAATGTCTCAAAGACTTTTCTTAAATGACTTCAGTCAGACTATTTGACCTGCTTAGGAAAGATCCAGTTAGAAATGAAAATGAACCAGATAGTCAGCCAGGAGAAAGATCTGCTCCTGCTCCCAACTTCATTATATCTAACTTTATATGGAAAGTCACTTAAAAACGCTCAAAAAGATGTTTCAACACTTTAAAGCAGGACATTTAACGATCACTTCATTTATTTCAATTGTAGAAATGGACTCAATTCAAAGATTTATATAAAAAATGAATAAAAAGTCCAGATATTTTATGGAATATTTCACCGTATAAAAGTCCTGATCCAGTCCTCATTACTTCATCTCTGACTTGCTGTATCATCTAAATTGCTCTTCAGTTCTCCATCTTTCTGAGTCTTTCAAAATATTTTCTTCTGATATTTATGTCTAGTGCTCACACCATTTTCACAGGGATGTGTAATTTTCATTGTTAAGCCACTTAACTCCGACCTGTGGATCATTCGAGCAGAGAAAAGTTAGAACCAATGATTTCCATGTTGTGGAAAACAAACTGAATTTGATGGTGAAACTAGAATCACTTGTAAAATGTGGAATATTGTAGAATTTGCTTTTATGTTAAGAAGAAGTTCATCATGAAAAAGCTGCATCTGTTTTTGGTGAAGAATTACAAAGCGAAGCGTTGCCAGAAACCGAGAGCAGCCGCCGTCATGCTTCGCTGTTTAAGCTGCAGAAGTTCAGGAATACTGTATCTGTCGCTGTTGACGAGACTACTGATACTAAACAGTAGCATTTATAAACAAATAGGATAATCTTGAAATGTTATACACCTACCACATGCTGAGACATTTTTCCTGGAAAACACAAGGTCACTTAGCAAAACATTCAGGGAGATAAAATAATAATAAATAAAATTAAAACATCTCATATGGCCCAAAAAAGGTTCCTAACTGAAGGGATGAATCAGTGTCATGTCAACACACACCTGCCACATCATTTGTTCTCTTTTATTAGGGGTTTAGCTTCTCTGAAAAACAGCAAAGATCAGACAGTTTGACGGAAAATAGGATTTTAGCAGCAACAGGGGGATTATCTCAGCATGGTGTGCAGTGTGTACTTAAAAGTGGAGGACAAAAGAAGTTACAGAACTAAAAAACTATCCAAGATGAGCAGGACCTGAAAGGGATGTCCTGACCAAATAAGAACAAATACAGCAAAGACCTGAACCAGGACCTAAGTGGTGCATCTGGACCTTCAGTTCATCGATCTACTATAGGCTGAAGCATCATCAAATGGTCTCCAAGGAAACGTCGCTGTCAAGAAGCCATTCTTAAGGAATGGAAAAAGGGGGAAAATGAGGTATGACACATGACAAGAATTAGACTGTAAACCAGAGGCAATAGGTCTGATGCAGGATGGATCCTCCCCAGAACCAAGACCACAGTGTGGGATCGTCTGGACAGAAAACAGAACAAAAGACAGAAACATCCCAAGAAGAGCTTCAATGATCCTGGAGAACTTTTCCTGAAGACGACTTAAAGAAATGACAGAGAGCTTCTCTACGAGATTTCAGACTGTGATGAAGAATGAAGCTGCTCAGACCAGATTTAAGATCCTCAGAACTGGACCGACTCTGGTTCTGACTCAGATACTAGATTTAGATTCATGCTGAAAAATGTTTGGTAAATCAGCTGTTTCTTGATTTTCTGGAAACATAAAAAAATGAGGCTGGATCAGGACTTTTTTTAAAAGTAAAAATGAATGGCCTAATTTTATATTTTATGCATGGTTGCCAATGTTAGATATCCCTATTTAATATAAACCAAATTTAATCTTTTCTCCTCTTGGTTTCATCTAAAACTAAAATAGAGTTGTACTGCTGTAGCTGCTCTTTCTATATTAAAAATGTAGAAATATAAATACTGTAAATCAAGGTATGAATGTTGGTGGTTAATTTTCTGAATATTGTTCATAATTTTTAGTGATCATCATACAAAACCAATCACAAACTCTTTGTTGATTCAGGCTCAGGGGTCACAAACTAACACACAGTTGTTACAACACTCATCTCCATGATAGAGTGATCACGTCTGATGAGACGTGCATCAGAAGTCAACGGGCAATACCTCCATGCTGTTGGGAGGTCGTTTTTCTTTTTCTATTCCAAACGGTAAAAATAATAAACTGTTCATGTTTTACTCTGATAACGTCTATATTCGTGTTCCTGGGCCGTAGAAACCATTTAATATATTTTCATTATTCCATTTATTGCTCTACTGTTGTTACAATGAAAATGGATCAAAATTCTAAGTAGAAATACTTTATTTAATCCACCAATATTTCATATAATTTAAATGCCTCCAACTTCTTAGTGGATGCAATGTTTTCAATCATTAATATGACCGACAAAATAATTTTCACACAACAATCTGGCTCATAATCTCCTAAAAAAAAACTTAAATGCCACTTATAGACAAACTTATCTGCTATTTCATAATCATAACGGCAGTAAAATCACAATAAATCACAATTTGTATATCGTTTAAAAAAAATAAATAAAAGACCACAGTTTTCTACATTTTACCTAGTGTGTTCTACATTTATTTGTCCTTTTTGGATATAATAATATATAAATTATGTTCGCCGTAATTAAAACTTTAAGCTGAGAAACTAACATTACTCAAAAAGTATGTAATGTAAGTCCATTAAGACTTGAAAATTGAAGCTAAGCTAACAGCGCTAGCAAAGGCCAGCAATGTAAACTTCCCAGACACTATAAATGTATTTGTACATTTACTCACTTTAAGGTTTCCTAATGCAAATGTTATGTTTCTTTAATTCAGACAGAAACTTATTTATTCACGTTTGTTTACGCCCCACAGTTGAAGCTAACGTTAGCTTACACGTGACTAGCCTCCTCATGCTAAAACAGGTCGGTATTTAGCTCTCCGTTTCCATTTGCGCATCAATATCCCGATTTGAAAATGTGCAACATATGTATAAAGCCATTAACCATCAGAACACATGAAAACACAGAACAATGCACATATGCAAACACACCTACCACACCTTTTCACAATACGTAGAAGATTAGCGTTGAGGATTAGCCGCTTGGTCAAAAGAAAGCGACAATACAGGACGTGACGACAAGTACCGCGAGATTTGTCTTCCCAACTGAAATGTCTCGCGAAGGTTTTGTTTTGTGTTTTGGTTCTTCGTGAGATTCTCTGTTCATTGTGTCTGCGCCTAAAAGGCCCAGCTGCCGATCTTACTAATTATTAACTGTGCGTATAACAATGACCTACAAACACACAGGCCTGTTCCTAAATTTTAGGCTATTTCAGTCCAGTAAAGTCAGTAAGTTTCCACCGGAAGTGGACAATTTAATGCTGCATTCAGATGACCTCAGTAACTGCCACCATTTACGGAGGTCATTTCACCCAGTAAAAGAAAACTAACAAGAAATGACAAAGAATTTTTTTTTTTTTTTTTGTAAAATATTTGATAAAATTTGAATTTTCGGTCTGCTCAACGTATTGAGCAAGTGCCTCAGATAGAGGCTGCAGCTTCAGGATGCAGCTAGCCCAGTTTTGAGTCTAATTTACTGCCTACCTTCTTGTTAAACTTCTTTAAAAAACAGACCAATAGGGACTAAACATATTTTTAAGAAAAAGAGAAAAAACAAACCTGATTTGTATTACGTCAGTATTATGCAATGCATTTGTAAATGCAGTGATATTAACATATCATCCTTGATTTTTCATTCACATTTTCATATCTCTCTCTGTTCGAATGAGGCACCGCCGGATAAATATCTCAAATATTTATGAATGATTTTAACTTTTCACGGACAGTTGCAGAGAAACATAAGTGAGGGATATTCCACAAAAAGTTGCATATTGGGTTCTCTTTTACTGTATTTATTGTAGTGAAATGGTGCCTAAGTCACTCTGATTTGTAAAAAGGGGCTGCATGGTGGTCTGGCCCTGTGATGGACTGGTAACCCGATCAGGCCCCAGCCACCCTGCATTGAATGAAATGCAGGAAAATGAATGACAAACGGATGGATCATTTGTAAAAGATTTCTAAAGATTCAAGATTCAAAGACTCTTATTGTCAATTTTCTATATGCACTGGACATACAGGAGAATAGAAATGTTTCTCTCATCAAAGATAAAAAAAATAAGATCAAGATAAGAAAAAAACGATGAAGGTACAAATTATGGAATAAAATATGAAGTATATATATATATATATATAGAGAGAGAGAGAGAGAGAGAGAGAGAGAGAGAGAGAGAGAGAGAGAGAGAGAGAGAGAGAGAGAGAGAGAACAATGGTCGACATCAGTTGAAATGACAGTTAAACTCTTTGTTAAAACTATATTAATATTTCCATTTCCTTTCTAACAACTTCATATCAGATCACACCAAACCACTTGCACATCTAACTTTATGTCCCAGAGACGTCATAACAATATTTCTTCTCAGACAGTGTGGACCTGAAGGCAGCACGCCCGTCCAACCAATCACGAGCGACTGCAGAGTGACGCATGAGATGTAAACAAACATAGGTAGCGCGGCCATTATTGTTCCAGAAGAGTTCTGACAGTTGACCGTTGGTCTTCTTCTTCTGTTGAATTAATCAGCTCTTCAGGTAATCTGACACTAAACAACACACACGCGTGTGTTTTCTGACGTCGATGTGTGTTTGTTTGAGGCGCTGTGTCGCGGTGAGTCGCTGTTTGTGGTGTGTTTGCTGTGGGAACGTCAGCGTCGTTCGTTAGCCTCTGCTGCTATTGTTGTTGACAGCGGCCATCTCAGCGGGTCTGTCCGCGGAGCGTGGCATATTTAACCGTCACATCTGTCCTCTCTGTCCTCTCTGCCCTGCAGGGCCGCACACCGAACCGCACAGATCCACTCCGGACCGTGAGACATGAAGGACCCGAGTATCAGCAACGTCGTCCCCAACATGTCGTTGGGCGGTGAGGTGATCTTGAGCAGCCAGTTCAACTCCGAGGAGAACCCGTTCGCAGAGTACATGTGGATGGAGAACGAAGAGGAGTTCAACAGGCAGGTGAGGAGAAGCAGGCCGCAACACACCTTCCCTGCAGGTGAAGGCAAGGCAGACTCTCTACAGATTTTCAGCTCTGTAGGCTGAACTCACCTGCCTCATAGTTACCTTTTCCTAATGTGAACTTCAAATCAAAAACCCGGATCAGGTCTTATCTGGGAAACTGTTAGAAATCAGATTACATTGGTCCAGAAACTCATGATCTAGTTTTCTGAACAAAAAACATGAAACACTTATGGTCAGAAACCAGGGACATGGGTGACCTAGTTCAGGATCCGGTGACCATGTAAACACAACCAGGCTCAGGTTTACCTTTAAAACTGTTAAAAATAAAGAAATAAATACTTTTATTGCTATTTTTGGTCCACTTGTTTTTTTTTTTTTGGGGGGGGGGGTCTTTTTTTTTTTTTTTTTTTTTTTTTTTTTTTTTTTTCGGAGCCCCCCACCCTCCCCCCCCCTCCCACGCCTGAA
>JBAFTB010000008.1:4005828-4018747 GCA_037177355.1 Melanotaenia trifasciata | reverse complement strand
TTATTATTATTATTATTATTATTATTATTGTTATTATTATTATTATTATTATTGTTATTATTATTATTATTATTATTGTTATTATTATTATTATTATTATTATTGTTAATATTATTATTATAGTGATGGTTGTGTATGGGTATTTCTGAACATCGACCGTCTCTGAGCTGTAAACTCTTGTTGTCACTGAAACGCAAAAGTTCACAAACAGTAAAACATTGTTTATTATCATCATCATTATTATTATTATTTCTTCGCGCGCACTGGATGCCCACGCCTTGTATTGTCAGTGTGCGCGGGGCCGTGTGTTAATTGAGCGGGATTAACTGCCGGCGGCCCGCGTGCACCTGCAGCCTCATAATGAGCTCCAGTAAGTTTTAATTAGATTTCTTTTGTGGCCGCTGAGGATGAAGCCAAATCTGCCAACCGCTGCAGCGCGAGGAGCGGCACGCTCATTGGTCGGGGACACACGCGCCTCACACGCACGCCAAGCCTATCATGCCTGCCTCCTTCCCCCGAGGAAAAATAAACTGACCTCCAGCTGAAGTAATTTCATGTTTTCTGCTGTCAGGACAGTTTTAAACATCACTTACCCATCAGACTCAGACGCCGCGGGTTGCTATGGTAACTGAATTAATCTCAGACTGATCCTGAATCTGATCTGCAGAATTACACTTACATCCCCTTCATCAGCTCCACCTGTTCAACTTCTTGTTAACACAAATATGTAACCAGCCAATCAGTGGCAGCATGGAGACATGGTGAAGAGACGCTGAAGTTCAAACTGGCATCAGAATGAGGACGAAGGAGGATTTGAGTGACTTTGAACGTGACTTGGTTGTTAGTCTGAGTATTCTCTGGGATTTTCACTCACAACCATCTCTACAGTTCAAACAGACTCACCAAAACCAGACAACAGATGGAAAAAGATTGTCGGGTCTAATGAGTCTCCATTTCAGCTCCACATTCAGACGGGATCAGAATCTGGTGGAAACATCATGAAAACATGGATCCATCCGACTATCAATGCTTCAGGCTGCTGCTGGTTTTCTTGGCCCACTTTGGGCCCCTTAGTACCAGCGTGGCCTGGTTTAACCACCACAGCTTACCTGAGTATTGCTGCTGACTATGTCCATCCCTTTGTGACCACAGTGGAGCATCTTCTGATGCTACTTCCAGCAGGATAATGCACCATGTCACAAAGCTCAGATGTCTTCTAGAACATGACGATGAGGTCACTGGACTCCAACGACCTCGTGAGTCACAAGATCTCTGCTCATCCTGACGGCATCGTCGTGTTTCTATGGTCGTGAATCAGCGGAGGTGCTGCCGGGGTCAAAGGTTAAAGATCAGCGTTTAAAGGTGACACTGTGACCGTGAGGCTGCTGGCTGACCTGGGATCAGTGCATCTGCTGTCACCTCAGGCGACAAGTAGCTGCTCTGAAGCTCTGATCAGGATCAGAAGGACCTGGATCAAAGCTGTGAGGAGATTTCAGAACAACCTGCTGGTTGACCTGCAGAGTTACAGCTGCTGGTTCTGAAGCTGGAAAATCTACTTGGCTTCACTATACTAACGGCCTAAAAAAAATAGTTTTAGTTAACTGGAGTGACTGAGTTTAATCAACCTGAATTATTTAAGTTTGTAGAAGTTAAATTATCTTAATAAATTTATTTGCTGTCAGCACATGAGGTTGTGTAAATTCCACATTACACATGCTTTCAGACGAAATAATGTCAGAGCACCGACCTCTGTTATGCTGCAGCAGCTTCCTGGATAATTCCTTTTAAACAGTGATGGGAAGTAACTGCAGAGCAGCCACGAGCAAAACCCTTCATCTAATAGAAAAACAAGAAGAAAAGCAGAAGAAACGTTGAGACATTTTAGTTCAGATGATTGGAAAATAGACCTGACATTTTTTATTTCTATTACTTTTTAACATCTTAATGAAATCAATAGAAACGTTTTTGTGTCATTTGAATTATTGATCAACCAAATAAATAAAAAATGTAAAAGGTCCTTAATAAAAAAAGGTACGGGGTAATTTCAACTACTAATAAGATCCCAAAGTAAACTTTCACACAACGAATGACCTGTTGTCTTATTTATATATTTATTCGGATAATATATTATTGTTTTGAATTTAATTTATATTTCTCTTCTATTTTATTTCATAGTTTTTTGTTTTTTCTCTTCCTGTATTTATTCTATTTTTATATGATTGTTAACTATTTTAGGTATTACGCAGCGAAATGAGGAGATTTTTCATATTTTTTTCTGAGTCTTTGGTGAAGATTTCTATTCATCGGCCTCATGAGACAAAGCTGATTTTGGTCTGCTGGAGAATGAAAGGGTCTGATTTTCTAAAGGTTTGCGTGTGTAAAAACGTTTGCGAACTTAAACACACAATTTGAGGCGCAAACTGGCACAACTTTACACACAAATGGCTGCAGTTACTGTTGCAAGGATTTTTTTTAATCGAGTAAATATGTTTGGAAAGCCAGAGGCAAAGATTTGTAGCTGTGCTGAATGCTGTGTAACAAAGGATGGGCTGTTGCTGGAATTCAGAAACCTCACCACCACCCGTCTCCATCTTCCATCCCTCTGGTAAGGGCATCAATGACAAGATACAGCACTGACCAGCAGCAGAGTGTGTGCTGTAATGCGCCTTTATTAGTTCACACCTCGTGTGTAATAAAAGGTGCCCCAGGAGGCACGTTTATTCGATCAAGTCTTGGGCTGAAAGTTTGAATTCTTCAATAAAAACATCTCATACCTTACTCTGCAATCAGCTCCAGTGCTTCATGGCCAGTATTCCAGTCATCTGCTCCTCGAGCTGCACCAGTTGCTAAATGCTCGTCAGAGGCATCTTCCAGCGCCCTTCATCAGGGATCTTAGTAAATCAGTCCCAAAGTATTTTAATTTCCTCTAACTTGCATCAGTGACAGCGGCTTGGTTTATAAAAACAACTTCTCCGGTCCTCAAGGCCCAACAATCCTGCAGGTTTTCGATGTGTCCCTGCTCCAAAACCACTTGACTCAAACTAATGAGTAATTGTGCAAAACTTAATTGGCTGTTGGATCTATTTTATTTGAGTCAGGTGTGTTAAAGCAGGAAACATTGAAAACCTGCTGGACAGAGGCCCTCGAGGACCGACTTTGGACATCCCTGATACATACACACACACACATACATATATATATATATATATATATATATATATATAAGAGTAAAGGTCTATTTTGAGTCTGTTTACCTGGATGACCCCTCTCCAACAGACTGACTGTCAAACAAACTGACACTTAAAGAGCTGATTAGGCTCAAGTTAAGCCTCTGTTTTCTCAACAAGTCATTAACCTCAGCTGCTGCTGCCAGATCAGAAGCACAGGTCTTTCTGACAGGGTCTAACGGTCTCAATCAGGGTCTGCAGGTCTCAATGAGGGTCTGTGGGTCTTAGTTATAGTCTGAAGGTCTCATTGATGGTCTGCAGGTCTTATTGATGGTCTGCAGGTCTTATTGATGGTCTGCAGGTCTCAGTTAGGTTATAATAAGTTATGAAAAGTTGGTAAATAAATTAATTGATTTCCTTCACCATGAGGGAATGCCATGCGTCTTCTGCTCTCTGATTGGCCAGTGTTCCTCCCAGATGCAAAGACACCACCATCAGTGGACACCACCATCAGTGTCAACCACTGTCCCCTGTCACACGCAGACACAGGCAGCAGTATTCTTCTTGAAGCAAAGCTCTGAGACTAAGTGGAACCAAAAGTTGACCGACGAGACAGGAGGCAGACAAGTACAAATATCCAAGGTTTATTTCAAGGAACAGGGGAAAACAGACACAGACTGGAAAACACAACGATGATCTGGCAATGAGTAATAGAAACCAAGAGAGAGCACGACTAACAGGGAGCAGGTGAAGTGAATGAGGTAATTGAACCAGGTGAGCTTAATCAGGGGCAACGAGCACAGAACAAACAAGGTTGTGAATCTACAATTAGACAAGAAACCAAAACACAGAAAACTCAAGGACAAAAGAAAACCAAGGAAGAGAAATAACACTGAGATAAAGACCACAAACCATGACATGGATGGTAAATGGACTTGTACTTATATAGCGCTTTTCTAGTCAGTTTGACCACTCAAAGATCTTTACACTACTTATCACATTCACCCATTCACACACACATTCACACCCCGATAGGCACATCGGGAGGCAACGTGGGGTTAAGTGTCTCGCCCAAGGACACTTCGGCATGTAGTCAGTGGAAGCCTGGAATCGATCCGCCTACCTACCTTCTGGTTGAAGGACGACTGGTCTTCCTCCTGAGCTACAACCGATACAAGCATGTTACATACTACTCGAGAAGTGAGAACTTTGTTCTTGTTGTCAAGGCAGCAAGAACAAGAAAAAAGTTTGTACTGGTCCAATTAATTCATACTCCATGAGAAGCTTTGTCCGCGATGAGGCCGGGATAACTGCAGGGAGGATGTTTGTGTTTTTATGTGCAATTAAAAACTAGCCCAGTTATTTAATGTTTAACGAGAAACTTTGTCCATGGCAGGGCGGAGTTGTGCACATGGCGGTGTCCGTGTCTTTTAATGCCACGTGTTTTTTACATTTTTGTACCACCACAATGAGTTATATCCTCAGAAATGCGGAAGCCACAACTTTCCACTTCATTCTTTTCTGCGCTAACAGAACCCACCTCAAATGTCTGACCAGTACTTCTCGGAGCCCCTCGAGAAGAAAGTTCTGCTCGGCTGGTGTGTTGAGAGCAAGCTGCAAGCTGTTGCCATTCACGTCCGCAAGAGCAAAATGATGTCATTTTGGTTTGTGGCCTCGAGAACAAAAGACAAGTCCTCGCTTCTCCCGAGTAAATAACAGCCTTTCGAGTTATTCTGCTTGTTGACTCCTTCCTTCCAGCTGGTCCAGAAACATGGCCATCCTTCCTGGTCCTGGTTCAGATGGAGGTTTTCCTCTCCACTGTCTCCTTCCGCTCAGGATGGAGGATTGAATCCAAAAGAAGATTTAATGCAATCCACTGGTATTTTTAGGTAATTTTTAAAAGTGGTTTATATGAACACAGTTATTATAAATTGGAATAATGTGAATCATATAACTGATTTGTTTAAAATTCTTAATGAATTGGATTTAATTGAATGACAGAAACTTTCTGCTGCTTTAATGTAGCTGATCTCTTCTTTACTGTTGAGTCGGTTTATTCATCTGTTGGATAAAAATAATCTCAGACTTTAAATCAGGAACGACAGACCAAGGAAATTTTGGTAGAGTCTAAATTACTTGCCAGAAGTTTAATTTTAGCACAAAGACAGAGACAACAAGCAGTGAACAGCCAGCCGTGAACCAAATGAGAGCCAAACTAAAGATGCAGTTGTTAAAACAACGTTGTCTTCTTAGCAAGGCCATGTTCAGCTTTCCCATGAGAAAAATGAGTTATGTATCTACTGACAATCTACTCACACACAGATGCAGATACAGTGTAAGATTCACAGAATATGATTCACAGAATATGCTTGCAATAGTCTTAAGAAAAAAACAATTATAACTACAAAACTATGTTCTTTGTTTCTTTTAACATCATCATATTTTGATATTTTTCTCCGGATATTTGGAGGTTTAACTTTACATCCTGCAGGATGCTGCAGAGGGACAACAATGTCCCTCATCAGCAGCTCTCATTGTAAATTCCTACACATTGTTCTCAATTTGTTGGTCCACTTTATGTTCTTTGTCTGAGAAGAATAAAGATCTCCACAGTGTCCTCCCCCTCTTCATCCTCTTCTTCCTCTCCTCTTGCACTTTTTATGGCACAGTTGACCGCCTCCTCCCCTTCCCTGCCTGTAAACACAGGAGGAAGGATTCCTGCTGTCAAATCCCTCCTGGTCTTTTCCTCCTTTCTCCTCTGGTTGAAGATGATTTCTCCTCTTCTACATCTAACTTCATTCCAATCCATCAGTATTACTGTTCATGTTTTTATAAGTTTGGAAACACGCAGAAAATGATGTCATGACTTTTAGAAGTTTCTGATAAGATGAATGCCAATCAGTCGCATATAAAAGAAAGTCATATTGAGATGTTAACTGTGATGACTGAATAAAAAAAAAAAAAACCCTCGTAATGGTGTGAAAGGAAAATGTCAGGAAAGAGGAGAAAATGGAATGAAAGGAGCATTGTTCATTCCCAGAGGGTTTCCTTTGTCTTTTTTCTTTTTTTAGTATTTATATTGAACTTTTATCTTTTAATAAAAAGAAAAAGGAGAAAAAAAGTAAAGATGAAAAAAGTAAGTAACAAGAAAGAGAAAAGGAAATGGAAAGAGTACAGACGAGTTACCCTGAGGCCGGCTTACCAACCTACCAAACATTTCCCTCTAGTTTCTCAGCTCAGACATCTGTGACCTGTCAGTCAGAGCCCAGGGCAAAATCTCCCCGAGTTTCCAGATCTCAGACCTTTGGAAGATCCAGGATCAGTTTCTCCAACGTGTGGCACAGATCCAAAGTCCTTATGTCAGCTCTTCAGAGCTGTTTGTGCTGCAGGTTGGAGGTGAGATGCTCGACAGGTAGAAGTGGGTGATGAAGGACTCTGAGAGCCGATACAGAGAGAGCTAATGAGCTCTGAGTGGAGAACACACACACATGAACACACTGCTCCAGGGCATATTGGGGGCAGTTAGTTTCCCTTTAAGAGCCCACAGAAGCAGAACATAGTCACAGGAAAGTGTCAATCAAGAGAGCAACGACGCAGCAGGAACACACACACAGAAAAAGTCAAGATGTTCTGGACTTTTAACTGAAGATGTTTCAAGCTTTTTGTCTCCTCAAACATTTTTCCATCTCAGACATTAAACATTCCAGAAAAGTTGTTTCAGTCAATCTTTTGCCACTCGTTCCCATTTCTCTCCCAACACTTCCAAGACGTTACTTCTAACGCTGAGGATACCAAGTTATGAAGAGTTTCAGGAATTAGTTTGTCACATTCTTCCTGCAAACTTGTCTTCAGGTGTCCAAGAGTACGGGTCACGGTTGCTTTATGTCAGGACTGCAGGCAGACCAGTCCACAACCAGTCCAGTTCTAGTCCACAACCAGTCCAGTTCTAGTCCACAACCAGTCCAGTTCTAGTCCACAACCAGTCCAGTTCTAGTCTACAACCAGACCAGTTCTAGTCTGCAACCAGTCCAGTTCTAGTCTACAAACAGACCAGTTCTAGTCTACAACCAGTCCAGTTCTAGTCCACAACCAGTCCAGTTCTAGTCTACAACCAGTCCAGTTCTAGTCTACAACCAGACCAGTTCTAGTCTACAACCAGTCCAGTTCTAGTCCACAACCAGTCCAGTTCTAGTCTACAAGCAGTCCAGTTCTAGTCTACAACCAGTCCAGTTCTAGTCTAAAACCAGTCCAGTTCTAGTCCACAACCAGTCCAGTTCTAGTCTACAAGCAGTCCAGTTCTAGTCTACAACCAGTCCAGTTCTGGTCTACAACCAGTCCAGTTCTAGTCTACAACCAGACCAGTTCTAGTCTACAACCAGTCCAGTTCTAGTCTACAACCAGTCCAGTTCTAGTCTAAAACCAGTCCAGTTCTAGTCCACAACCAGTCCAGTTCTAGTCCACAACCAGACCAGTTCTAGTCTACAACCAGACCAGTTCTAGTCCACAACCAGTCCAGTTCTAGTCCACAACCAGACCAGTTCTAGTCCACAACCAGTCCAGTTCTAGTCTACAAGCAGTCCAGTTCTAGTCTACAAGCAGTCCAGTTCTAGTCTACAAGCAGTCCAGTTCTAGTCTACAACCAGTCCAGTTCTAGTCCACAACCAGTCCAGTTCTAGTCTACAACCAGATCAGTTCTAGTCCACAACCAGTCCAGTTCTAGTCTACAAGCAGTCCAGTTCTAGTCTACAAGCAGTCCAGTTCTAGTCTACAAGCAGTCCAGTTCTAGTCTACAACCAGTCCAGTTCTAGTCTACAACCAGACCAATTCTAGTCTACAACCAGACCAGTTCTAGTCTACAACCAGTCCGTTTTGAGGTTGATCTTATTCTCCTCCTGCTCCTTCATGTGTTTAATGATGTAAACAGTAGCCATGTTTACATGGACACAAGTATTCAGATTTAAAGCCTGCTTGTAATAAATGTGCTTTATGTAAAAGTAACATTGCAAATATGTCTCACTCTGACTCAGGATTATTAAGAACAAATTATTTCTTCCACAACCCGTACTCTCCCCTTCCTCACTCCTGCCATGTTTTTAAGCTGACTTCAACACTTGATAAATAGCCAAATACTATGATTTTTGTCCCATTGAAATGAATAGTGTTTTGTCGATAGGCGTTATAAAGGTGTCTTTTCACATCAGGGTGTCTGCAGCCCATCCCTCACACTCATTAGGACCTTTTCTGTCACCATAGTAACACAGGTCTTTGTAACATTGCTGCCACTCTACTGAGTGGGCAGTAGCTGCATTGGCATCCATCAAAAGTTTTAGTTTGAAATGTTTCAGTGTTGTGTTGGCCTGCTGAAGGGCTAACAATGGAGATTAACTTTAGCTATAATCTGGCATATTGACATTTATATGTATATTAATAGTTAATTAATTAATAGTTAATTAATAGTCCATCCATCCATTTTCTACACCACCTTTTCCAGTTGGAGCCTATCCTAGCAGGTAGGCGAGAGGCAAGGTACCGCCTGGACAGGACGCCAGTAATATGAGTAGTCCCTCTTTAAAAATAAAATAAAAATAAACATAAGGTGATGTGACACAGACTGACTCGTCCTAATGTGAGGAGGGAGGGTGAGGTATGAAGACCCCTGCCCTCAGATACAGATCAGGAAACCCAGCCTCAGAGCTGCTGTTCAGGTAAACAGATGGGAGGTTCTGCCCTCTGCTCTCCCTGCTCTACAAGATAACCTCTGATTCCCCCTCCTCACCCCTCAGCTTCCCCCGTGTCACTGATTGCACCTGTAACCCCCCCCCCCGCCCCCCCACGCCTGGGGAGAGTAGAGTTTCATCCTGCTCACCATCAACAAACCTCTGTTACTCACTAATTGGTTCATTCATCTCAGCAGGTTGCTGTCGGCAGAGGACAAACTCTCAGAACCTGGATCTGCAGTTTAAGATCAGATCCAGAACCTGGATGTGCAGTTTCAGATCAGATCCAGAACCTGGATGTGCAGTTTTAGGTTAGATATCAGAGAGTTTAAAATGTGTAAAACGGGTTGTCCCTCATGGTTCGGCAGCTTGTAGAAGCTCCTTTAGCATCAATAACTTGAAGTAATGTTTGTTTGTTTGTTTGTTTTTGTTTGTTTTTTATGATGTCATCACTCTCTCGTGGTTGTGGAGGGATCTTGCTCCATTCTTCTAACTCTCCATTCTGATGCAATGCTTCAGTTCGTTGTGGTTTGCAGCATTGGTTCATGCACAGCTCAGCTCACCACAGTGATCTGGACTTTTAATGGATCATGTCAAAACCTTGATTCTTTTCTTTCGTGTCTTTTCACAAGACACTATCAGCCAAGCTTTAGCTGTCAGACAGATGGTCTCACATCTGACTCTAGAAAACTTTGGTATCCAGAGGAGTTCATGTTCCACTCAATGACTGCAAGGTATCCAGGTCCTATAGCTGCAGACCAAGCCCAGATCATCAGCCCTCCACCACCATGTGGACAGTGGGTGTTTGTGCACATGTGCCAGTATGTTTGGGCTCTTCAACACCAGTCCTCGAGGGTCAATGTCCTGCATGTTTTAGATACATCATTGTTCCAGCACACCTGACTGAAATTAAATTGATCCAACAGCATAAGGATGCATTAAGTAGCGCAAGGTTTGCTGCAGCAGGGAAACATCTAAAACCTGCAGGACAGTGGTCCTTGAGGATTAGAACTGAAGCGTCCTGTGTATGCTGGGGTTTTTGTTTTTGTTTTATTGTTCTGCATGCTAACCAAACATGTCCATGTTGGTCTGGCCTGTCCAACGGACATTGTTCCAGAAGCCTGGTGGTTTGTTCAGATGCAGCTTTGCAAACCTAAGACATGCTACCATGTTCTGTTAAGAGGGAAGACGCTTTCACCTGCCACCCTTCGAAACAAGCCATACTGGTTCAGTCTTTTTCTAACTGTACCGTCATAAACTTTAAGATTTAACATGCTAACTGAGACCTGGAGAGTCTGAGATGTAGCTCTTGAGTATTTTACAGTTTCTTTGAACATTGCATGGTCTGATCTTAGACCGAGCTTGCTGGTATCTACTCTTGGGAAAATTGAAACCTGTCTTGAATGTTTTCCGCTTGTGAATAATCCTTTTCTTTGTAGAACAATCAACTCCAGATAGTTTGGAAATAACCCCACTTTCCAGATTGCTTCTCTAAGAATATCGTTGATATCTTTCCTGGCTGCTGCTGGTCTTCAGTCATGGGATTTTCAAGGAAATGTACTTTGTTTTCAGTCATTTTATTCCTGTCTTGGTAACAAATGTGAACATTTTGATACATAATGATTGTGTTAACTCCAGTTTTCTGTTTCTTTCCCAACAAAATGATCAAATAAATGCTATTTTCTGCTTTACTATGTTTCATGTTGCTGTGACTGTGATTCTGCACATGACTGAAGCCTTTCTGGGATCAGTCAGTGGTCAATCAGAAGGACTTGAATGATTATTGATTTGTGGACTTTGTTCTTTCTGCTGATCTCTAAACTCTTGTCCCCCCGACTTCCTCCTCTTGTCTCTTGTACATATGGGGCAGGAGTGGGTGGGTGGTGTAGTTGTTGTAGGTAGGGGGGTCAGCAGTTATGAGGTCTTAATCAGGGCTGCAGAGGTCAGCCCCCTCCTCCCTTGTCTTCCACAATTACCATAAAATTCTGAATGTCCACACAGCTCGCTACAGCGCCGAGTCATCCAGAGGGCGAGGGGGTTCCTGGCTGCACCCCCCCACCGCTCCAGCAGCCCTCACCACACCCAGCTCCAGCTCTGAGCCTCATCCACCCACTTCATCACCCCTGCCTCCCCCCTGCTGCCCGCCGTGTCCCAGTTGAACCGCTGACCTCCAACGTTTCGAAAAGACCGGAGCAATTTCCAGAGCAATAAACCGTTTCCATGGTAACAGAGGCCAACGCGCTTGCAATGCAGCTTCGATAAACATGCATGTATAAAGAGAGAGAAGCTGCTGAAAAATACAAGGCTAACACAGGATTTCTGACCACATCTCAAATCTTCATATTTTCACATAAACATTTTCACACCTTCTCTGGTGGGCATCTTTGTTTTTGTTGTCGCTCCACGGGTCTCATCCTGCTCGCCGCCTGAATAATGAGCCCCTTCTCCTACTCCGACCTGTATGATAATAAAGCTTTCAGTGGGATTTCTTCTTTAGCTTCTGGAGGGGAAAAAAAAGCCTCAAATTCACCATGAAGAAAAGTATAAATCAGACATTTAAGTTGGCCAGGCACGCCGGCGGGGGCCACAATGGTGGCGAGCAGGGCGCGGACAAGGGGAGCGCCATAATGTAAAATAGTTAAAAGCTTATTAGAAGTGCTGAAAGGCAGAGTGATTTCCACTTTGTTTCGGAACACCCTGAGCTCATCCTTTCAAGTGATTGTGAAGGGGGCAATTCAAATCTCTTTGGGCCCATATGAATGAAGGCCCCTCTTAAAGCTCCTTTATAAGCCGGCAAATTCCCCACAGGCGTATGCCCTTTAGCTCCATTACTGATTTACCCAGAGCATTCATCTGCAGCCTTCTGCTGCCATTGTTCTGCAGCAGCCACCCCCTGCACCTGACAGCAGCAGCTCCTCCTGACAGCAGCAGGAATATTTGAAATCTGAAATGTTGTTTTCAGATTTCATGAAGCTGCAGCAGAAATGAAGGAAATCAGTTCTGACTGATCCAGTAAGGCTGTTAAACATGGACGAGCTGAATGAGGCGGGCAGAAAAGCTGGATGCCTGATTCCTTCTTTCTTTTCCCTTTCTTTCTCTTTTTCTTTATTTTCTGGCTCCAACCTCCCCCTCCACCTCCTCCTCCTACCCCCCCTCAGCCCTCCCATTCAGATAAAGGAGTGAAAAAAATTCCAAGTGGGCCTATTGGTGCTGTACTTAGATTAATTAGGCTCTCCTTTAGAGCCCATTCAGCCCCTCTCTCAAACGGGGGTCCCGCTCCCTCTCTGTGTAAAGTTTTTGGAGCCATTTGCATTTGTTTGTGTGGTTTGGTGCTGCAGCGAGCTGGAGGAGAGGCTATACAAAAGGAAAGCAGGGAAAATATTCTTTTAATGGCTTTTTCACTGCTTTACGTTGTTTTCTTTCCTTCCTTTCACAGCTAACAGCTCTCCACAACACGAGAGCCGGCTGAGAAGAAATACAGAAAAAGTTGTCAGAAGAGAGACGGAGGTTTGAAATCAGATCTGATGCTCACAAAGACTTTGAGAGTGTGTGCAGTGTTGAAGGGGGGCGCTGCATGAGGCTGAATGCCTGTGCATGTGCACTCATGCATTAACAGCATTTCAGTTGATGCAGCTCTGAAAGCCACAAAGTGTTTGCCTATTAAAGTTTCTTCTCCCAAAACAAGGAAAGTGACAACAGAGTCGTGTTTTACAAGCTCAACTCCAGAAAAAAAGTTGCCATGCTGTGTAAAATGTAAATAAAAACAGAGTCTACTGATTAACAGACCCATATCGTATTCCCACTTGAACATAAACTGGGACATTTTACCGCTTCGTGGAAAATATGAGCTGATCTTGAATCTGATGGCAGCAACATGTCTGTAAAAAGTAGTTCCAGGATGTAGCATCCCCTCTTCTTTCACCATGTCTGGAATCATCTGGGAAGTGAGGAGACCAGCTGCTGGAGTTTTAGGAGAGGAATGTTGTCTCATTCTGGTCTGATGCAGGATTCTAGCTGCTCTACAGTCCTGGACCT
>JBAFTB010000008.1:3990340-4000650 GCA_037177355.1 Melanotaenia trifasciata | reverse complement strand
ATTCAAAGTAAATAAATAAATAAATTAATCACATTATCAAGAGGAGCCTTACCCATAGGCCTCCCCTTGGCAGAGCAGCATGACACAGCAACCAGATTATCATTTAGCTGCTATGAAGCTGGACAGGACAAGTTAAAAAAAAAAAAATTATTTGCTATGATTCATCTGCTGCTACAATCAAATTGTCTGCTGCTTCAATTCAACTATCTTCTGTTCCAATTAATTTTTCTGCTGTTCCAGTTTATTCATTTATTCATGTGAACATCTGATTGATCTATCTCTGCTCCCATTCGTATGCTGCTCCAGTTAATTTATCTACTGATATGATTAATTTATCTGCTGCTCCAATTCATTCATCTGCTGCTACAGTTCATTTATTTGCTGCTATGATTAATTTATCTCCAGGTACGATTCAATTGTTTGCTGGTACTTTAGGATGCCCGATCCAAACACTGATCAGCTTCATCGATTACACTAAAGATTGGATGTGCCAGACCTCAGAAGAAAGCCAAATACTGTAGAGGTTATATAGAACTTATGTTAGGACAGCTGAGAAGTCAGCCTGTTATCACAAGAACATATCGAGAATTAAAGGACTGATGACTCAACAGAATTTAGAAAAAAAATTGTCCATGCATTTATCTTTAGTAGACTGGACTACTGTCCTCACAGGTCTACCTAAAAAGTCCATCAGACAGCTGCAGTTAGTCCAGAACGCTCGAGTGCTCACTAAGACCAAGAAAGTAGATCATTTAACTCCAGTCCTCAGATCTTTACACTGGCTGGTCTGTCAAAGAACTGACTTTAAAATCCTGCTGTTAGTTTACAAAGCAATAAAAGGTTCAGGACCAAAATACTCTCAGGATCTTCTGGTTTGTTATGAACCAATGAGGTCCCTCAGGTTATCAGGGTCAGGTCTACTTTCTGTTCCTAGAGTCAGAACTAGACGTGGAGAGGCAGCGTTCAGGTTTTATGCTCCTCACAGGTGGAATAAACTCCCAGAAAACTGCAGGTCTGCTGAAACTCAGCAGTTATAAATCAGGATCCAAAACTTTGCCATCTTTTATCTAAGTAAATGTAAATACCTCACACTTTAACTTTTGTTTTTATTTTACTTTTGTCTTTAAGTTTGTTTATTTTTTAAAGTTTGTTAATGATTCTTCTGCACCTCGCTGCTTTTAACGTTTATGTAAAGAACTTATTTGTCTTGTACATGAAATGTACTATACAAATAAACTTGCTTTGCTACGATTCAGTTATCTGCTGCAATAGTTCATATATCTGATGCTCTGATTCATTTATCTGCTGCGTCGATTAATTCATCATGCTACGATTCAATTATCTGTTGCTTCAATTCAAACACATTACACCAGCTTTAAAATCGCTGCATTGGCTGCAGAGACTGTTGACATTTTTAAAAGAGGCTTAAGACCTACCCTTTTAACTTAGCTTTTACCTAAATTTTCATTTCATTTTACTCAACTGTATTTATTTTATTTATCTATTTATTTACTTACTCTTAGCTTATTGTTCCTTAAGGTTATTTAATATTGGTGTTTTCCTCATGGGGATCCTCGACACTGGGGGCTCCGCCTGCTCAGTTTGGGGGTCGTTGCTGCGGTGATCGCCCTTGTCTGGGTGGCTGGGGCCCTATACTGCAGCCTTATGGCTGTGGTGTGGGCCCCAGTCTGCCCTGATCAGGGTGGTTGTCGTGATGGCGGCCTCTGTAGGACATGGGTGGACTGGCTCCTGGTGTGGATGGATCCCCATGATAGTGTTTCCTCACAGCAACATCAAGCCAGATGGTTATCACTTTTAGTGTTTTATACTACTTTTAGTATGGAGAAAGAAATCAAGGAGTCGTGTGCTAAATGGGGGTGCAGGGGTGTATCTGCTTTGTGTGTATATATGCATTTTTTCCGTTATGTATGTAACCCCTGGGTTATTTTTGTTAAATAAGGGAATAATGTTTTTGTTTAAAAAGTAAGCTCATGATATGTCCTGTTGAAGTATTGTGTAATTATGAGTTATCTGTTTTCCTATTGCTTTGAATGTTACATTAACATGTGGGACAATGATGATACATGTGAGGGAAGAGACAGTCTAACTTAAACTCTGTTTAACTTTGTACCAGTTATTTGCTTATTTCTGGACCCTCGTGAGGGGATTAAGAGTGTCTGATGCACTGATTGGTGAGGGGGCAGGAGAAACCACTCTGGGAAGAGGAGAGTTTGGATGAGAGCGAGGAGGGCAAGGTGGTTTTTTCGTTGTTCGCCATGCACACGAGGTTTTCTCACGACGAGCAGACAAAAGAATGAGAATGAGACTGGTAGCTGCTGTGTCTGTCGTGCACCTGTTCGGAGTCGGTTGGCAAAGAGACTCAGTCACCGGAAAGCGGGCGTGAAAACCTCCTGTGTCGAAGTAAGCGACACGTGTGGAGGAAGAACCCATCTCGGAGGAGGAGTGGCAGCCAGGAAGGCCTCGCGGACCTAGTGTGTTGACTACTGGAGAGTTTTGCCCTACTGGAACAAACAAAAAACAAAGCTTTGGGAACTAAGTGTGGAGAAACTGCTGTGCCCTCAGACAGAATGGTCTGTATGTGAGTAAAACCACGCCTGAGACCCACATTTCATCGTTGACCTTTCAACACGGGCAAATTCCCGTCCACTAACCTCAGGCCTGCAACAAGACTATTATAAGTGCGTTTATTTTCAGTTTATTTATGTTTATGTCAAAAGTGGGCCCACAACATTTCTATGTGATTTGCCAGTCACTGTTGGAGAATGTTGTTCTCGCATTTGTTCATTAAAACTGCAACAAGTATTAATCGTCATTGCTAGCCGTTTCCTTTATCCGTCACCCAGTCATATTTTGTAAACCTCTGTCAGTCTTTGGTCACTAGAGTAAATAAGAACTCAGGGCACTGTTTATGAGCCTGGGGGGAGCAAAACAGTGTCACATGTAGTTTCTTTTTGTTTTAATATGCATACATTGATTTTTCATGTAAAGCACTTCGTGTTGCCCCATCATGAAAAGTGCTTTATAAATAAAGTTTGATTGATTGATTGATTGATTTAACTGCTGCTCCGATTCATTTATCTGCAGCTACGATTCATTTATTTGTTGCTTCGATTCATTTATCTGCTGCTACAACTGATGTATATGTTGCTACGTTTATTCTACCTGCTGCTACAATTCATTTATCTGCTGTTTTATTTTTTTTCTGCTACAGTTGATCTGCTTAATTAATTCATTTATCACACTATCTAATTAATTCATTTCTGCTCTGATTTATATATTTGCAGCCTTGATTTATTTCTGCTCTAATCTTATCTACTGTTTCAATTCATTTATCTCTTCACCGATATTTATTTATTTATTATTTCTAATTTATTCATCTCTGGTCAAACTGATCTGCTGATCTAGTTTATTTATTTCTGCTCTGATTCAATTATCTCTACATGATTTATTTATCCAACCCGATTTATTTACTGATCCGACTCATTTATATGATGCTCCAATTCATTTACTTACTTCTTCAATTTATTTATTTGTGCTCTGATTGATTTTTCTGGTGCTCCTCTGATTAATTTATCTGCTCCGTTAAAATTTATCGGTCCCAACTTATATGCTGCCCCCATTTATTTATCTCGACTCCAATTTATTTATCTCCCGCTCCATTAAAATGGATCTGTTGTAATCTATCTGCTGCACCAATTCATTTAGCAAATTTATTTACCTCCTGCTCTGCTTCATCTGCTGCTCTGCTTCAGATCATTGTGGTCAAGTAAAATTGGTACAACAGGATCAACATCATCTTCCAGCATCTTTGTGAAAGAAATTGTGGGATGGAATTATTTCTTTTCTTTTATGATGGAAGCTCTAGTGTTTCCTAAAAGAGAAAAAGGAAGCATTGAAGCTCCTTTTCTCCGCTCTCATCAGGGCAGCTGCTCAGATACTTACAGGTCATTCCAGTAGCGAGGAAAGTTTCTGAGGAAACAGACTGTTGGACCAAACCATTATTGGACAGTCCAGGTTTTCATCTGTCTCCTATGAGTTTTGTTTCTTTATATTTAGTTGGACTTAAAGTCAAACTGACCTTCAGGACACTGAAGGATAAACTGGTCCCTGTAGATTCACTGAGTCTTGGTTCCTACACTGTGTTCTTCAGAGAAACTTGTTTCTGAATGACTTGAGACAACTTGGAATACTCCTCTTAGGTTTTGGCCACTTTTTCTGTGTATACATACAATATGGATTTTTTGACATACAAACAAGTGAAATCAGTTCCTACAGAGCCGTTGCCATAGAAACGTCTCGCTCAGATTCCTGTTCATCCTGCTTCTGTAAAAATAATCCATAATAATAGAGCAGCTGCTGCAACGTTGAGTTGGATCTGTAACAGTCAGTGCTGTAAATGATGAGCTGAAATCATTGATCCAGAGACACTCGACACCTTTGGCTGCTGAAAGGAAGATGATTATTGATCTGCAGCAGGAAGCTTCCTGAGCCAGAATCAGCTCTCAAGGCCGAGACCATTCAAGCTGTAACGAGTTACTTTGATATGATTGTTGGAAGCTGGAGCTCAGCAGAGCGTCAGAGTGAAAAGCAACGTTCAGTTTCTCTGAACCTCTGATTGGCTGTTTCCACAGTAACTCTGAGGAAAAACCAACAGATCCCAGATCAGCTCAGTCACCTGAGGCTCTCACCTCTGACACCTGGCTCATCTGCTGCCTGCAGTCCATCAGACGGGGGTGGGGGTCAGCTGAGTGATGGGTGGGGGGGCTGACATGAGGCCAACAGGGGGCTGAAGTGTGCCGCCCGGCAGCCAAAAGGCTGATCCTGAATGGGAAAGCGGGAGATCTGGCAAAGCTCCTTGGAAAATCCTATTAGGTCCCCCCCACCCCAACCCTGAGAAAAGGAACTTGTTGCCTTGGCTGAGCCCCCCAACAAACCCTTTCTGCCTCTGGCTACATCTCTCTGTCTTTGTCCTGAGCGTCTTTCTCTAAGATTTTATCACGTTAGTTCCACTCAGAGCTGGAAATCGTCTGTAATTGCAAATTCTGTGATGGCGGCGGGTGGAGAAAGGGAGGGGGTCAAAAGTGAGGTGGGAGGTGTGGGGGGGATTTTTACGAAAATGTGATTATGTTTTCAAGTTTATGATCTCTGAATCAAAGATGTAAACAATCTGATTATAAAAATGTTTATAACAAGGATAAACATGAGAGCAGCTCAGGAGGAAAACATGAGAAAGCAGCATGAGATCCTGCAGTCCAGAAGATGTTAGCAGACACCAGGAAGCAGCAATGCTAGCATGTAACATAGCAACATGACAGGGAGAAACTCAGCTAAAAATCTCTACCAAGCATTGGCATCCAAATCAAACAATTGAAACTCCAAGCAGTTATATGAGAATGTAAGAAAAACATGAGAACACCCCATTTTTCACACAAACAAGGAGTCACATGAAAGCAGAGACTCTGCTGATTATAAAAAAGCATCATCACTGTGGGACAAAAACTCTGGGAGCTAGCAGACAGAGTCAGAAGTCGTCCATTATCAACATTGACCGATGGCTTTCTGAGATATTTACGTGCGTAACACTTCCATTAAAACACGTGGAAAACTGTTCATATTCACTTTTTACATTCTACTTTAGCACAGATCCTCATATAACATTACTTTACTCATTCCTAGAAGAACTGGGCTGCTATCCTCTGGTTTTCATTGAGAGTAATGAGGCTAACAACCACAAACAGTCACACACAAATGGGAACATGGGTAAAAAAAATGGTTCAAAATCAAAGGTAATCTATCAGTGGAGTGTTGCAGCAACAGGAAGAGGTTTACAGATGATGGAGCCTTCATCATCAGATACTCTCACTTCCTCCCAACACATTTTAATGAAAGCGGAAACTGAGCGCAGAATCACGGACACGCCGTCCAAAGCTATGGACCAGGAAGTGGACAGGGATGAGGACTTTCCTACACTCTAAGAAATAAGGGTTCCAAAAGGGTTCTGCATGAAGGGGAGAGGTACTACCCAGAACCATTTGCATCTGAAAATATCTTTTTCATTGAAAGGGTCTATCAAGGGTTCTTGAAGGGTTCTCTGTAAGAATAAGGGTTCCTATAGAAACCCCTTTAATGCAGAGAACCCTTCATTGGGAGAAAAAGGCCTGGTGAAAGTTTGGGCGTTAGGAGATCATCACCCTCAAATATTCATGTTTTAAAAAGTATTTTAAATGCATCTGTCTAGATTAGATGAATTGTCAATTCATCTTACTGATTCTAACAAAGTCTGAAATTTCATGTCCTGTCATAGACTAGTTAGATGCACTGCATTTAGCAAAACAGTGTTCCAAGACTGGCTTTTGAACCCCAATCTCTATGATAGATAACTGTGCTGACCAGTCAGGTGAAGAGTTAAACCATGAGGCTGATGTCCGTCACCATTTTTACAATAGAGCCAATCAGCAGCCACAGTGAGGAGGACACCGGATGAACAATGAAGCTCGTCCAGCAGGACAGAATTGTAGGGGTTTGCTTCTGCCAGTTAACCTGCAAATGCTGACACTTTCCAGGAGGAAATCTGTTTAGCTTTAGAAAGTTCACTGTAATATATTTCATCATATAAAGGAGATTTTTTGTACTTTGTGGTCTGTCTTGACGTCTGTGTGGATCATGGTGTTCATAATATATTGAATTATATGGGCCCACGTGGGCACTGAAGTCCCCCATTAAAGTCACCCAGCAGAACGAGGGAGTGCTTTCCAACACCCCCTCAAGGGCTCCAAAAAGGGTGGGTACTTTGAACTGCTGCTTGGTGCATAGGCAAAAACAACAGTCAGGACCCGTCCCCCCACCTGAAGGCTGAGTAAGATTACCCTTTCATCCACTGAGGTAAACCCCAACGTACAGGCGCCAAGTCGGGGGGCAACGAGCATGCCCACACCTGCTCTGCACCTCCCACCAGGAGCAACTCCAGAATGGAAGAGGGTCAAGCCCCACTAGATGACAGTGGCTCTAGAGCCCAAGCAAGGTGAGTCCAACTATATGTAGCCAGAACCGCTCAACCTCACCCACCAGCTTAGGCTCCTTCTCCGCCAGAGAGGTGACATTCCACATCCCTAGAGCTAGCTTCTGCAGCCAAGGATCAGACCGCCAGGGTACCCGCCTCTGGCAGGTGCCCAGCTCACACTACACACGACCCCTATGGCCCCTCCTGCTGGTGGTGAGCCAACGGGAGGGGAGGTGAGGCTCATGTCACCCTTTCAGGCTAAGCCCAACCGAGCCCCATGGGCAAAGGCCCGGCTACCAAGTGCTTGCCTCCATGCCCCACCTCCAGACCTGGCTCCGAAGGGGGGCCCAAGTGACCCACGTCTGTGCAAGGGAAACCTAGGTCCATGATTTTTCGTCATCATAGGGGTGTTTTGAGCCGTGCTTCGTCTGGTCCCTCCCCATGACACCTGTTTGCCATGGGTGACCCTACCAGGGGCATAAAGCCCCCGATAACAAAGCCACGAGGATCATCAGAACACGCAAACTCCTCCACCATGGTAAGGTGATGATTCAGGCAGGGGCTTTATTTTATTTTTATGTTTAATAAAACCAAAACGTTTCTACAGATTACATTTGATTTTGACATTGGTAGGAACATAAAAGTGACCCACACAGACTAGAGCCTGACAGGATGGGGTGATGAATGTTTGTTCAGTACTATCAAATATTTTGTACACAACCTTATTTTTGCAGTTACTGGCTTTTAAGCTGTTAGGTAAAGCTATGCTAGGCTGATATAACCACAGGGATTTTATTGCTAACAAAAAACAGACAGGGAGTAACTTAAGCTACTTTAGCAATGCAACGTAAATGAAAAGCATGACCGACGCAACAAAGCACAAGTCACTATCATGAGACATGACAAACAGCGTTAAACTGTAGCTGGAGACATGTTGAGTTATGTTGAGTTAGGGTGGCGTGGCTCAGCAAGGTAGAGTGGTCATCTTATAACCCGAGGGTTGCTGGTTCAATCCTCGGCCAAGTTGAGTTCATGTTAAAGTGTCCTTGGGCAAGACACTAAACCCCTAATTGCTCCTGATGGGTCGTGGTTGAGTGCCTTGCATGGCAGCTTCCGCCATCAGTGAAAGTGAATATGGTAAAGTGAATGTGTGTGTGAATGGGTGAATGTGATTTAACACTGCTGTGTTTAAAGAAGAGAATAAGCCTGAAGCTAGCTGCAGCTTCACCCAAGAGGAAACAACTCACCTCCCTCTCCCATCTTCGGTTTGGAGGAAGAAGCAGGAAAATTGAAATCCTGTTTCTGTTGGAGTTTTTTCTGATAGCGGAGGCAACAGACCAAAGCAGCACAGTTACTAAACCCTCAGGAAGAAAAAGACTAGATGGAAAAACGGGAAAAATAACTGGTTTTGTTGTTGTTGAACATTCCTGAGGGTGTGGTGTTTACTTCACCTGGTATAACAGCTAGACCAGGTTCAGTCCCATCGTCTCCCTGACCCACTTTCTTATCAGCCTGCTGAACGATTAAGTTCTCTCAACATTTTCTCAACATTTACCCCACCTGACAAATTAACACATCTATATATGTAAAGGACACAGTTGGCATAAGAAACAGATTGTGCAGCACAAGCAGCAGGACGGAGGTGAAGCTAATGCAGAGTTGCAGACTCAGGGCGCTGTTTGGTTTGTTTTAGATGAACCCTGGTGTGCAGATAGAACAGTGCATTTGGACCAGTGTGCACGCTCATAAAAAGTGAACTCTGGTTCACTTGAAAACTGGAGGTCTCGGTTCCCTTGGAAGGGAATTCTGGTTTGCTCACAATGTGAAAGCAATAAGACCATCCAGTCAACTAGTGAGGTGATGTAGAGCAACATGCTGGATATCTGGCTGCTGCTCCTGCTGCACATAATGGACAGATTCTTGTAAAGACTGGAATAAGTTTGAATACTGAAGTAAAAACATGAACTCCAACATTGCATAAATTCATTGCTCCACTGTTTACTGTTTAACAAAACATTTTTGGTCCTAGCCAATCTTTATCCTTTTTATCTTGTTGGTTAGTAGCTATGTTTACATGGACGAGTATTTCATCTCCGATTGAAATCAATCTGATTGGAGAGTCCAGCTGGCATGTTTGCATGGATGCCGAATAAAGTGATCCGATCAGTTGCGTTTACATGAGATTTAATACAATCGTAACACTTTTGACATGCGCAGTGCCTTCTAGTTTGGAAGAAGAAGTGTTTGCTTTTTTATTGATTTATTTATTTTTTTTAACCCTTTGAATGTCGAAATGCACAAAAATCCTTACCTTACAACAAAAACGTTGAATCCACCACAGTGGAGACAGTTAAGCGATACAGCAAGACAATTCCCAGTGGCCTGGACCCAAAAGTGGCCTGAATTTGCGCTCATCAGTTGTCAGTAATAATAGCAACTGGTCAAAATGATGGTGATATATATATATATATATATATATGAGCACGAAGAGGTAGGAAAGCTGAGATGCATAGACATGTGGTGGCGAAATGGGCTTGAAATAAAAAGGTGAAGACAGTGGCGGAGGAGGTGGTCAAGTGTCTGAAAATTTTAGATATTTGGATTCTTTTGGATATTTTTGGATCATCAGCAGCAGCGATATCATGTGAGTTCACTGTTTAATAAATGAGTGATGGAGGAGAGACAGCTAGAGTGTTGCAAGCTCCACCTTGACCCCTTTTATGAAGCTGTAATAATTAACCTGATAATACGTGCTGTGTTGATCATCTTAGTACTACTTGCTGTCAAGACTTTATTGTATTGTTAATGTTTTTGTGGTTTTTTGCTGTAATTTTACATCTCTCATCAGCCCAAATATAAAAGCTTCCGATTATTCCAACCTTAGACATACAGGGGGCCCATCACAGATAAAATATCAGTTCATTTTATGTGCTGTGTTTCAGTGACAAGTGGATGTCTCAATACTGAGGCTGCTCAGCTAAACTAGTCTGTACAAACAGGCTATTGTTCACATCTGTCCACGTCTGTCCTTGTCCAGCTCAGAAACAGCTGTAAACTGGGCCAATGAGGAACATTTTATTAGTCCAGGTTAAAGCTGACAAAGAAACTTTGTGACTTCATCAGTGTGTTTATCTGGTTGTAAATATGTGACTGCAGCGTTTTATCCTTGTTGGCTTATTTTACTGCCTGAAATATTTGGTGGGTCCTGCTGGACAGCGGCGTAGCCATCATTTTAGAAGTGAGGGGGACAAATTGCTTAGAGGTCTATTGTGGTTTATCATCCTCTCAC
>JBAFTB010000008.1:3974790-3984899 GCA_037177355.1 Melanotaenia trifasciata | reverse complement strand
TTCTATACATATCTTCTGTACAGTCCTCTGAGACAACTTGTTGTGATATAGGGCTATACAAATAAATTTGATTTGATGTGATTTGATTTGATTTGATATGATGTTGTTTCACCTCTTCACTCATCCGACTGTTTGAACATCCAGCTGTAATTAATAAATGAAATGAAAAATACTTCATTATTCCCAGAGGGATATTGCAAATTAATTAGTTAGCTAGTCAACTTAATTATTTATTAATTAATAATAACTTTTTTACACTTTTTTAAAGACATTTGTGTCCATCTCTATTTCTTGTTCTTGAAATATTCAATTATAATTAAAAAAAAAATTATTATAAATGTGATCAAATATTCATAATTTAGTATGAGTGTAAAATTCTAAAAAAAAATGAAAACGTCCTTACAGACCACTAAAGCTTTCCTTTAACAGTTTTTCTTCTTTCTATTCTTCTACCTTTTCTTCCCTCCTTCCTGAACCTTCCTGGCTGCCTGCAGACTCGACTCCAGGTCCGTTACAAAGCTCCAACACTTGAAGCTTCTCAGTATCCTGAGTGAGGAGTTAACAAGCCGACCCCCCACCTCTTCCTCTGAATGAATGAAGGTCTATCAGTTGGAGTGCTCCATCTTTCTGCTCCAACCCTCCACTGATCACTGAAGTGTGATGTCAGCAGGACGCCACCCGCTCTGATTGTTCAGGCCACTTTTTTTATTGGATAAGTGGAGAAGCTTCCTTTGTGCCTTTGAGCCTGAGGTGGCCTGTTGGGCTCTTAATCACCAGCCCTCTGAGGTGCGCTGCGTTCAGGGGGCAGTGGATAAAGGAGCTTCACCTCAATCGAGTCGAGCTGTTGACCTACCAGCTCATTGTCCCTGTCTTCTGCACCTCGGCTGAGCAAGGTAAACAAATGGCAAACAAAAGGCGGAGCTACAGAGCTGAGCCGCCATGGTGGTGGTGGTGGTGGGGGATGGCAGCCTCTATGCTGCCCCACGTCTCCTGCAGCCGGGTTCTCCAGTCCGGTGAAGAAGCTATTTTTTATTTTGTCTGTGTGTAAAACTTTTGGTTGTGTGTGTAAAAGTTCTGGTGTCGTTCTGGCTGATTTTATGACCTGGCATCTGCCCTGTTCAATTTCCAGTCCAGAGCCAGATCCTGGTCCTGAAACAGGACTTTGGGTTTTAACTTAGAACCAACTCTGCAGGGAAAACTGGTTCCAGATCAGCTGCTGAAAACAGGGGAGGCATTATGGAGGCCAACCAGAACTTCATAACCTCCACAACAACGGGCATATTCTAGGCTTTTTATGGCTGATTTACAGCGTGGAAACTAGCTCAGGTGTGGTCCAAAAGGTCAAAGAAGGAAAGTTGTTCATCTCTTAATGCAGGACAACTTCTGTTTTCACCACATTAGAGCAAAACATGGAGCTGCATCGGATCCCACCGGTCTTGGGTTGATCAGGTTTAGAACTTTTACTGTATTCTTCTACTGTACATCAGACCTCCAGTCATTTCTCCAAGCAGAGCTGCCTTTTGTCCTGCATGCACGTATGTTTTGGTTGTTTACCCACAAGGCCCTTTGCTTTGTAGTTCACTTCCTGATTCACTTAAAGCGTTTGTAGGTGAAGCAGACTTTGCTTCTTTGATCCAAATCAGAGTTTATCTGGACATTCACATCTCCCTAAATGAAGAAGACTTTCTGAGAAAGTGAACTAGGATTTGAATCAGAAGGGCTGGCATGAACACACCCTTAAGCGAAGCAGCAGAAGAAGATGTTACCAGTTAAACTCAGTCTGCAGGAAAACACTGATCTGTCCTTGAACTATGCTTCTTCAACTAAATGCGGTGGAGCTAGACTTTTACACATTTATCAGGGGACCATGTACTGATAGAGGAAATGATTGTGTTCTTCTCTCTCACACAATCACATCTACTGCTGTAATAACTGTGATCACTTTAGAGAACAACAGAACAACAACCTCACAATGTGTTGCTATATGTTGAACTTATAGATCTGCTATTTTCTCCTGTGACATTTTTGTATGATGAAGTAGGGCATCAATCCATGACAAAAGTTTAAATATAGAAATAAAAGGTTTCTGCCCAACAGCAGTTAAGTAAAACACGGCAGCTTTGCTTCCCTGTTGATGGGAAAGTCTCGGCTAAAGCTGTCAGTCTGGTAAAGGATCTGGTTATTATGTAAAAGGTTAACTTGTTTTATGAATTACTTGTTATAACCTGTCAACCTTGATTCCACTTTTATATGTATTATTAACCTAAATTAACTTCTTAAAAACTAATACTTTTTTTATTTGACTAAAACTGGACTAAAACTATCAAACTTAGAAATGACTAAAATGTGACTAAAACTAATCAACATTTTCGTCCTAAAGACTAAAACGAAGACTAAAACCGAGATGCCTGCCAAAAACAACACTGGCTCCAATCTGGAACTAGAACCTGGTTTAATCCTTTTAATACCCTGCTCTACCATTTGGTAGAGTAAATTTTACAGTGGCTATATTGAATTTTATTTGAAATAATTGTGGAAATAAACCAGTCTGAGCTATCTCTAACACTGGGTTTGGGTATGCATTGCTAAAAATAAGTGTTTGTTATTCTATTACTGTTTAAATTTTTCACCATTTCAAAATTACCATATCATTTACTGTTATTTCAATCATTTGTTAAAAACACTGATTCATATAATTATTGTCCAAAGGAAAAGCAAAAGAAACATTTTTCTCTTGCTTCTTTTCTTAGTGTGAACTTTAAGGGGTTAAGCTGGTCAGAATGGAATAACAGGATGAGGACACACTACTGAGTCGCTTCTGTTTGATGTGAGAATGACGGAGGAGGAACAGAGGTGGGTTCACAAGGGCCACTTGTCTTCACCTGTATGGTGGGACTGATACATATGAAGCTTACCTGGTAACATCAATACTAAATACATTAATCCGACTGTGGATCACGGATACTTGGGAATGAGACAGTCAAGTCGTGGCCATGCCTCAGTTTTGCATCTGGAACTCACGACACTGTGGAAACAAGACGAAGGACAAGCTCCGTTATGGATACAGCACATGTGGAACATGAATCGTTTTGATTAAATCTTGGGATGAATTGTGATGATATCCTATAATCTAGTGGGTGAAGCATGGTGTCATAATAAATAAGAGACACTTCATGTGAGTTCATAGTTTGAAATACGTATCCAAAACTTGATCATCTGTTTCCCACACAGAATAAATCTGTAGCCACGCAGTTAAATATATTTTCATCTGATGTCACCAGACAGGTTGTGGTTCTGTCGTTGCTGTATCTACCAGTGTATGTTTTACCGTGGTCTCTGGCCCAGGTCATCATTGTAAATGAGAACTGGTTCTCATTTGATATTGAGGTTGAAATTTTATCCTGTTGGGAAAGTCGGCACGTTTACATGATGCTACAAAAAACAAAAGCGAGTTTGACCAAACTCCTACGAAATCAAAGCTCTGAAGACTGGAATCACTTCTGCATGGAAACATGCAACTAAGTCTAAACATTTTCTCTTTTATCTCACTTTCACTACTTTTTTTTTGTTTCTGTGTAAGCTCTCAGCAAAATGTCCCACCCAGACTTCGGTCCACTGTCTCAGAGACGTGGAGACAATGAAGACTTACTTTTCATCCTCAGCTGCTTCATCTGAGCCTCATCACAAACTTTCCCAGACGTTTCATTTCTTTCTCTCTGTGGATTTAACACCAGATTCACTCCTCACCCTCCACGCTCACCCCAACATGGCTCTAATCCCTCCTCTATAGTCACCCCTCTCTCTCTCTCTTCACCTCCATTATTCCTGGAGCTCTCTCGCTCTGCAGGGATCAGATCAGATTAGCCGTGTGATGATGAGCAGTCGTGTGACCAAACTCCAGCTTTTCTGGTTTTTCTCACTCGAATTCATCAGAAATCCGACGCGGACTCATTAGGTCACATTTCTGTTAAATAAAGTTAATCGTCTGTGTTTTTTTCTGTTTTTATTTTTCTGTGATGCTGCACAAACTAATTTATTTGCCATAAATCTGGTTATTTTATTTAAGCAACATGAGGTTACAAAGATCGACCGTCTGTTTTCCTTGGGAATGAAGTCATGATGAAAGCTGAGGAAAGGAGCTCCTCAGGTGTGGGTTTAAATAGTTGTTTGGTAACAGTCTGAGGACTGTGGCCTAGTCGGTGGACAGTCAACCAGTCGGTGGACAGTAGACCAGTCTGAGGACAGTAGATCAGTCTGAGGACAGTAGACCAGTCTGAGGACAGTAGACTAGTCTGAGGACAGTGAACAGATGTTATCAATGTTTTCAGTACCCCATGATCAGATTGGTTAGATGAAGTATTTATTGGTCATTTCTACTTTCAGAACATTACAGCTGAGAACTGGGTGATCTGGTTCTCCTGAGTCCTGAATAAGGTCTTCTCCATCAACCCTGAGATGTTTTCAGATTGAGGACCATATGACGGGAGGTCATTTTCTAAAGTGACCAAATTGAAGCTGCCAAACCAACAGGTCTCTTCTTCCTCCTCTTCCTCCTCCTGCTTTTCTTCATCAGTGTGCATAATGGTGAATTACATAATGATGACGTGACGGTGCTCATTGTGCAGGTCCTGGTTATCTACACGTCTGAATATCTTCAACAGGAGGAATTTTCAATAAAGTTTTTTCAAGTTGAAAAACTAATAATGAAAAACTGTCACTTGAACTAAGTTGAGCTTCTACCTTCGTCTCCGTTGGTCAGCAGGTGATGTTCACGTCGTTCGCACAGGAAGAAATGATCCACGACACCCTTCAAAATGTCAGCAGGAGGAAACTGAGTCTGAGATTCAACACACACACATACACAGCCATCTGTTGCACATACATCAGCTCTTCTTCCCAGGGAATCCAAGGGCCCCAGGGGGCCGCACCGAGGGCCTCCAGGGGGTCGGACTCTGCAAGTTATCCTGTTGTTTAAATTTTCTGCAAAAATCTTGAAAATCAGGAACCTGAAGGAAAACCTTTGTTTGGAAACACACCACATGATGCAGACGACCTCAGGTGATCAGTTGTCTCTGTTCTGTGCTCAATAAAGTTTGGATTGAAGCTGCAGCTGAACATTCCTGAGCGCCTGAATGTCTTGTCAGATTTAGATGTCTAGGACGTTTCAGAAAGCTGGTTAACTATTCTGTTGCGTTCAAAGGCGAAGCTTTAAAGAAAGCCAAAAGGAGAGAGTAAAGAGTGTCCCGGTGGGGGGCCACGAGGGCCGAAACATCGGCATTAAGGCACGGATGCCATCTCCTGGATGGAGCAGCGCCCCCCCAGCTGGCAGAGGCTTTCACTGCAGGACAAAAGATATCTAATTGAGAACAAACTGTCAGTGAAAGAGGAGAGACCGTGACCGGAGAGGGGGTCGCTGCGGGCACCGGGCCAGCTCCAGGGGCCCCGGGTCTCAGTCAAGCTCTGGCCCTCGGCCCCTTCGGGCTCCTCAGACCTCTTATGAGTGACACAAGAGGCCATGGAGGATAACACGCGCAGCGGGCCGACACAAAGGCCTTTCACTGCAGACACAGTCCGAACTCAGCCGACTGTCAAGAGAAGACGCTGAAAGGAGGCGGGACAAGTGTGAGGTCTGGGGGGGGGGACAGTCCAGTTCTGAAAACAGACCAAACCTGTTTGTGTGGAACCACATCTGGATCAGAACCCTGCAGAACTGGAACATTTTTGCCTTCTTCTTCCTTCTGACACCAGCTAACGTGTTAATTTGTTCCTCTGGTTCTGAAAAAGTCCAGAAGTTCCTGAGCCGAGCCAGAATCTTTTATAAAGCATCTCAATTCCAGATTTGAACTTGGATTTAATCACCAACATTTTCCTTCTACAGATTTTATTCAACTTACTGGATAAAAAGAAAAACAAGGTCTATCTGTGCCATTCTTCCCTCCTGACATAAACCTGCTGCTCCGTCCAGCTAATATAAATAATAAGGATGAAAACTAGACTCATTTTTAGCTGTTCTCTGAAGATGAGGACTGATTTGGAGAGACAGCTGATCCTCTTGTTTCTCTGAAGTGTTGCAGTAAAACTTTAACCTGTGGCTTTCCACGGCCTGCTCATCCCTCCATCCTTTCAGTCAGGGGTTCTTTTGGAGGATCTTCTCTCCTGCCTCATGCTCCACTGCTGCACTGTTTGGAGGCTGAGATGAAAAGCAGCTCTACCACCAACAGAGCTGAATGGTCATTGTGAGGTTCACAAAGGCGGCTGCAGGGGAACACAAGACTCACTCGTCTCAATGGTTCACTTTGGGATCTCAGACAAAGGGGTAAAAACATAGATAGAAGCTCCAAAAGAGGAGCAGCACTTGAGTGGAGGGACTCATCAGTGATTGTGTTCTCTGTTAAAGATGCCATCAATCACCCCATCAGTCCTACTGCAGCTGAGCTGATTTACATGCTGCAGAGGAGCATCAATCATCCCAAACCTGCAGCAGAGCTCAGAAACGTCAGCTAAAACAGCAGCAACCAAACTTCTCCTCAGAGGACCTGAAACACGTTTTATCCTGAAGTCAAAGAGCTGAAGTTTAGTTTTAAAATAAGAGCTGAGCAACTATGGTGGAAAACTAAGACGGACATCTTTGTAATCAGCATAGCATTTCATATGACTCCTTGTTTGTGTGGTTTGCTTGAACCAGATAAATTAGCAGAAGCTCCCCATCATGTTGGTCTGCTACAGGTTAGCATTGCTGTTTCCTCGTGTCTGCGAAGATCTCCTATTCTGCACGAATGTCAAGCTGCCGTCAGAACAGGCATTTTTCATCAGCAAGAGTCTAATCCTGAACTTTCAGTCTAAATAGCTGAAGCTTGATCACCTGATTTTACACACAGCAGATTCACATCTGAAGCCACAAATTCAACAAAAAGCTGTCACGTTAAGTTTGGAAATGATCTGGTTTATGGTCTGAGGTTTTATTAATAAAACATTTACCTTTAAACTGAGGAAGACACCGAGAACACTAGAAAACCGAGACCCACTTGTGAGCTGATTCTGGTGGATATGAAGATATTTTTAGAAACTTGTCTTTCACTGGTAGCTGAAATGTGGTCCACACAAAGAAGTGAACTGAAACTGAACATAATTAATATGTTATGGAAAATATTTTAAATATAGAGGGATACTGACTGTGTGATGTCAACATGAGGCTTCAGGGACATAGAGAAGTTGTATAAATGGTAAATGGACTGTACTTACTCATGCTGACCACCCTGTTCTAACCACCACAATGGTGTGCAACCCTTGTACAAATACATGCGTAAATATATGGAAAGAAATCTTGAACAGAATTTAGGGGTAACAGTTTGACGTCGTCCTCAGACAGGAAGTCTCCAAACTTCAGCAGAATGACGGTCTCGTATGAAACAACAGTGTTCAGTTCAGTTTTAAGTAATAAGTTCTACAAAATACTTCGGTCTTTCAACATCTACAGAGCTGAATGTTGGGAAAAGATTCAGGAAGCCAGGAATCTCAGAGTGGAAAGGACAAGGACAGAAACCACTACTGGATGGTCAGGACCTTCCAGTCCTCAGGCAGCACTGCAGGAGAAACCGTCATGACACCATGATCAATACAGACGCAAGGACTCATTTTCACTCAACACAGTCCACCACTGGATCCAGAACCAGGACCTGAAACAGAAACAGAGTTCCCTGAACACCAGGACAGAAAGACAGTGGACACACGTGTCCTGAGGACATATAAGTCGACATTTCAGCTGATTTTAGGAAAAACTGATGTCTGCTTCTACATTCCAAAGATGAGAAAGATCATCTCGGTTGTTATCAGAGAAAACTGTGGTGGTAGGGAGGACTTCATCAGAGTGACGGCACCACTGATGCAGACGTGGATGTTGGAGTTCTGGAGAGACATATGCTCCCATCAATGTGACATCTCTTCCCAGCAGGTCCGTGGTTTTCCAGCAGGACGATGTCAGACTCATTCTGAGCGCCTTCCAGCAGGAAGTTTGGAGAACAACAACCACGGACTGTAGAGCAGCTGGAATCTGGGATTCAGCAGGAATTCCTCTGGAAAACTGAAACAATCACAATCCTCCGTTCATTAAAAAGCCTCATTAACAGGAAGCTGATGGAACACAATAGAAACACGACTCTATCCAACTTCTACTAAGTGCAGCAGGTGCTACATCTGGTTCTGCTTTCTGAATGTAATGAAGAAGGAGATCATTTCTGTTTAATAAAGGGTCAAAATAATTAACTGAAAACAGATTTATGTTTTTTGTATTTTAGTAAATTTCTGAAGGAATGAAAAAGTAAATGAGAACACAAACTAGCTTTAATGGAAGAGATCATAGATATGATGGAAAATAACTTTATGTTAAACCCTCTAATGTCTATGTCTATGTCTCCACAATCATCATGTTCTTGGTGTCTGGGGACCTCTAGGGACCTCAGAGAATGTATTTTAAATCTTGTCAGTCTTTTACTTTGCTTGAATAAATTGCAATAGAATAGAGGAGATTTTTCCCTCTTGTCTAACGGAGGATAATGGGGGATGATGAAAGATGTCATTGACCACCTTCGGAAACTAAATAATTTCTAAATAAACCTGTTTGACCTAAAGTACATGTTTTGGGAAAATGAAGGTCTAAACTTTGAGCTACAGCTGAAAGAGATTTTTTTTCTAGAAGCTGGTGATGTCTGTCTGTCTCTTATGAGGACTGACCAGGTTTAAAAGGTGAAACTGATACAGACTCTGAACACTTTGTCTCTCAAAAAAGATAAAATGAGCCACTTTTTTTCCTTCACTAACTCTTCATACTTTACAAACATGACATAATTCTGTGTCCTGTCATAGTGGACGGACAGAAGACGGACGGAGGACGATGTAATGATTATTCCTCCCTCTGAATCCTCCCATCTGTCCCTGTTTCTGCCGGCCCGAGCCTCATTCACAACGGGTGACAGAACCCTGCAGCCCACAAACACAGAAGTGGTGGGGAGGCACCCCCCCACCTCCCACCTCAGACACTGACCACCCCCCAAACACACACAACACACCCGACAGCCCCCCAATTGTGTCCGTGCACACCAAAGCACTCTTCTATAGCTTTTTGATTGGCTTTCAATCCCCACACCACTGACAAGGTTCTGTATGGGAGGAGGACTATGTGTGTGTGTGTGTGTGTGTGTGTGTGTGTGTGTAGTGGGCTTACTAAGGAGATTTAGTGTAGGGGGGGAGCACAGAGGTGATTTTTTAGGGGGAGGAGGAGGTAAGTAAAAACTGGGACAGATGGGACTGATTGTTGCTCTCTGCACATTAAGAAGGAGACATCTGCAGAGAGACGGAGAGCTGGACAGACTGGACGGAGACGCAGAACGTAAACACACACAGATTTGCGTGTCCATCCACTCGGACAAGTTTCACAAATATCAGATGATTTATGTTGTTTTCCACTTTCTGGAGGCGGGTCCCCACAACACCACAATACCAGAACTCCCACACACTCCCTCTGCATTGTAATTTGAGACTGTCTCTCTCTCTCACACACACACACAAACACACACACACACATACACACGTTAATATCATGCACAGAAAGTGTTGGCTTTTTTTCCGTGGCAACAGAAGATCTGCTCTCTGATTGGCTGGCAGGTGTCTGACAGACGCAGCATCTCAGTCTCCATCACTGACCTCAGATCAGATCATCTTAATGATCATTCCTACCAAACACACACACACTGGAGATAAAATAACAAAGTTCATCAGGTCAGATGTCTGAAAGCATTTTGCTGTGAGAACCTGTTGGTCCTGACTCACACTGGAAAAAATAAATAAGTTTATATTAACTTCAGTGACTGACTTTAATTAATTGGAACAATTAAGTTTATAGAACTTTTATGAACTCAATAAATCTGAGTTTTCTGTAAGAACATGAAGTTGTGAAATAAACTTGAGGTGATGAATTCAACGTAAAATACAAGAGAAACTTCACATCTTTTTGTTATTTCCGACACACATGATGGTTTCACCTGGATGCCCCCTGGACATTCCGTATACTGAACTATTATAACATGGGGACACCTGCCCTGGTCACATCTACA
>JBAFTB010000008.1:3794162-3820852 GCA_037177355.1 Melanotaenia trifasciata | reverse complement strand
TCTATCTATCTATCTATCTATCTATCTATCTATCTATCTATCTATCTATCTATCTATCTATCTATCTATCTGTCTGTGTGTGTGTGTGAGAGAGAGAGTGTGTATGTGTGTGTGTGTGGTCATCTTTTCGGTTCTTATTCCTGCTCTTGTGTTGGGATGATTTGCTGCTGTTTGTTAAGCCGTTTCTGAAGATAAAGGTTCCCAGCAAACCTCCAGTCCAGCAGGGGGCACTAAGGATGGTCCGGGGCAGATCAGGACCCGAAGAAGGCACTTCCGTCATTTCGGGTCAGATTGGATCAAACTGACACCGTGCATGTGGGCCTGGTTCTGGACTGAAAAAAATTAATTGAGGACCATGTTTCGGGTTTGTCTGAGGGGAGCCAAGGTCATGGTTCCGGTAAGTTTCCAAACCTCCATGTTTTAGTCCGGTGTCATTCAGCGACTGCGGTCCGGTCCAAGGTGGTCCGCTGTCAGCGGGGATTCAGGCCGGTGAGCCCGACCACAGCAGCTCACGGTACCGACCCATAAAGCCACTGGTTCTGGTGGTTAATGTTAACCCGCTAACCGGTTAATGAAGCGGTGTTAACGGAAGGTCATGGCAGACATGTCCTACCGCTGCCGCCCCACGGTTCCATGTAACTGTAAACTGAATCGGTTCGGACTGCTTCTGATTCGGTTCTGACTCTTAATCTCTGATCAGTAAACATGTTAGTGTGACATTAAAGGTTCTGGTTTCTCACACCCGCTGAGATCCAGAGGAGTTTTTGACAATGTCTGAACATGTTTGTATTAATAAAGTTTCTTCAAACCACCAGTCAGTAACTCCTCTGTAGAGTTACTGACTGAACCAGAACTCAGAACCAGAACTGGTTAATAAACGGATGTTCAGGTTTTGTTCTTGAGGGGATGGCTCCTGGTTCTGATGTATTTTCTCCAAACACTAATCCCACTAATTTATTCCCAGATTTAATCCCAGTAACCTGAACCCAGATATTCACATTTAGTTCCTGTTTCACAGTTTTGTTCCCCAGTTTAATCCCAGTAGAAACCAGTTTGAAGAAGCTGAAGCTTTTAATTCGAGTTTAAACCAGTTTGTAAGGGGGGGTATTTATTTACTGTCTGTTTGTCTGTGGTGATAAACACTAGTTTCTTGCTCTTAGTGTTTTTTTTTTATCTTGTACATCTTCAGGCTTTCCAGGATCCATGTATAGGACATTGAGTCAGAGGCTTTCTGGTAATCAGTCCAGGCAGTGCACAGGTTGGACTGTCTGGTTTTGCAGTCTTGGGCGACAGTTCTGTCAACCAGCAGCTGGTGTTTTGCTCCTCTGGTACTTTTACCAAAGCCTTTCTGTGTCTCTGTCATGTATTGATGCATGTGCCCACTTATCTTAGCCGCTATGATGCCGACAGGATCTTCCATGTTGTGGAGAGACAGGTTATTGGCCGACAGTTGGATGGAACTGTTCCCTTCGGGGGGATCTTGCAGTATCAGGACATCGCCGGACGTTCTTCACATAAATTAATACGGTGAAAGCAATAGGACCACTGGTTCAAAAGCAAACCCAGAATTCTAGTGTCATATGTAGTCTTGATTTCTAACTATATAATAAACTAAAACTCTTAAAGACATTAAAAGAAAAAGTGCCCATGCTTTGCTGTCATCAGACATCACTTCCTGGATAATCAATACAACACGTTCAAATAAAAATAAGTCGATGTCGTTTCTGCAAATCAGTATTAAATGTTTCTGCTTAAATCCTCAAATACATAAAAATAAATTATATTTCCATCAAGTATTTAAAAATAATATAAGAAATATCCACCCATATCAAAAGAACAGAGAACGTGTGTGGGCTACTTGTTCAACAACCAACATTATGTTCTCTGGTTTGTTTTGTTCTATGTAAAAGTGGCATGAGCTAACAGTCAGGAAAGAAGCAGTCAGTCAAGGCTAACAGATCCCCTACGAGC
The DNA here is from genome assembly GCA_037177355.1 of Melanotaenia trifasciata. NCBI lineage: Eukaryota > Metazoa > Chordata > Actinopteri > Atheriniformes > Melanotaeniidae > Melanotaenia > Melanotaenia trifasciata. Next base: position 3,818,881 of record JBAFTB010000008.1, on the reverse strand, counting down.
ACAGCCAGTCTCTTCCTGAACTTTTCTTTTTCATCTTCATTAGGCCGATGCTGCTTCCGATATTTGGCAGAAGAAATTTCTGATTACCGATTTTTTTTCTATAATATATAATGAATAAATTAACTTCATTTTTGGTTCATTAAGGCTTGCACCAGCAAATTTATGAATTACAGGCATTTTACTGTTTCACAGTATTTTGTCTAAATATATGTTTAACTTTACAACAGAAGAATTTTCAAAAACATGCAACAAAACATTTAATAACTTAAAAATGAAAATATATATAAGGTGTATCCCTTAAATAACCAGCATGAGTGAAGGTGGGAAACACATTATTTATGCAGACTTCTGATGCCTTTTAATGTTAAATTACATTTTCTTTACTCCAATATTTTCTTTGCCATGAAATATATCGTGGTATATATCATATATGAACCAAAGTAAAAACCAGATATGCTTTTATCAAATGTCAAAAAGATGACATCTTTGATAGAGTTGTATTTTATATATATTTAGATGGTCTGGCACTAATTGTAACACATACTGATTCGCTGTTACAGCCGGTCACGTTAGTATTTTCTGACAAAGTAAAACTAAGGGAGACATGATGGTGGCTAAAGACAGACTGTAATATTAATGAGTTTTTGGTGCTGCAGTGAATAAACCTCCTCCCCTCTGCATTCACATCTCTCCTCCTAAAATACGCCTCAACCTGCAGCTGACAGAGTGATGAACGATCGTTCTGTACTCTCAGATATTTTGTACACTTTCCTTATTTCTGCAGTTACTAGCTACTTAGCTAATGCTATGCTAGGTGGGGATAACAACAGCGATGTCATAGCTAACAGTCGGGGAGCACCTTAAGATAATTTAGCACAACTTTAGCAATGCAGTGGCCCTAGTCTTCAGCCCTCAGTGGGACGTCGTGGTGTGGTCAGCCTTTAGTGGGACATTGTGGCGTGTTCAGCCCTTAGTGGGACGTTGTGGCGTGTTAGGCCCTTAGTGGGACGTTGTGGCGTGTTAGGCCCTTAGTGGGACATCGTGGTGTGTTAGGCCCTCAGTGGGACGTCGTGGTGGGATGTCATGGTGGGACGTCGTGGCGTGGTCAGCCCTTAGTGGGACATTGTGGTGTGTTCGGCCCTCAGTGGGACATCGTGGTGTGTTAGGCCCTCAGTGGGACGTCATGGTGGGACGTCGTGGCGTGTTCAGCCCTCAGTGGGACGTCATGGCGTCTTCAGCCCTTAGTGGAACGTCATGGCGTGTTCAGCCCTCAGTGGGACGTCGTGGTGGGACGTTGTGGCGTGTTAAGCCCTCAGTGGGACGTCGTGGCGTGTTCAGCCCTTAGTGGGACGTCGTGGCGTGTTCAGCCCTCAGTGGGACGTTGCGGCGTGTTCAGCCCTCAGTGGGATATTGTGGTGTGTTCGGCCCTCAGTGGGACGTCGTGGTGGGACGTCGTGGCGTGTTCGGGAATTGTTGTCTCAGATGTGTTTCTGTGTTCCGTAGAGGACCTGTGGGAGAACTCCTCTGACTGATCCAAGACTCAGCAGACTCTACTCTACTGGAGAGAGCAGGTAACACACACACACACAGACACACCAACAATGATATTGATTAATCTTTCTGACTTTTCCATGACAACGTCTTCCTCTCAGTGGTGGTACAGCTAAAGTGGTGGTGGCCGGGCTGCTGATGGTCAGCGGTGGAGTGGGAGGAACCGTACTGTATGCTAAATGGGACCAGAAGTTCCGAGCGGCCGTGGAGAAAAACGTCCCGTACTCTGACCGCCTCCTGGGTCTGGCTCTGGGACCGGCTCCTCAGGATCCTGGCCTCTCTGTCAGGAAACAGGTCAGGATGGATGTTTACTGGTGTCAGCTCGTCCTTTGTTTGTATGTCAGTGGTGGTGCAGTCGTAGTTTTTGCTGGTTCTGCTGCTTTTATCCTGCATAAAATATTCAACCACTTCTCTTTAATGCCTTCATGGTTTCCTCCAGGATTTTGTTTTTGCTTTTACATAATACACTTTTATAAATAAAAGTAAAAGAAGTAAAAGTTTATTTATAAAGCACACAGATTTCACAGATAAAAATCGCAAAGTTCTGTACATACAGTGGGTGAAATAAATAAATAATTTAATCCAACATAGCTTATCTATTGAGACAGTTTGCAGCCAGGCTGAGAAAACTTGATTTTTCTTGTTCTTATAAAAGAGGAGCTCTAAGGTTGTGCTGTACAGAAAGTCGGCTAGAGCTTCCCTGCTTCTCTGCCTCCACCTTTCTCTTCCCCACTAGTCTCCTCCACTACTTCTGACTATTTAGTAAACAGTCTTATATTCTTTTACATTACTGATATTGCCGGTTGTCCAGTTTGACAGCAGCAGAAAAGGAATGACCTGCCGTGCACCCCACACCACAGAAGCAGGCTTCTTCAGGTGAAGTCAGGTTCTTCAGGTGAAGTCAGGTTCTTCAGGTGAAGTCAGGTTCTTCAGGTGAAGTCTTGTTCTTCAGGTGAAGTCTTGTTCTTCAGGTGAAGTCAGGTTCTTCAGGTGAAGCTGGGTTCTTCAGGTGAAGTCAGGTTCTTCAGGTAAAGTCGGGTTCTTCAGGTGAAGTCAGGTTCTTCAGGTGAAGTCAGGTTCTTCAGGTGAAGTCAGGTTCTTCGGGTGAAACTGGGTTCTTCAGGTGAAGCTGGGTTCTTCAGGTGAAGCTGGGTTCTTCAGGTGAAGCTGGGTTCTTCAGGTGAAACTGGGTTCTTCAGGTGAAGCTGGGTTCTTTAGGTGAAGTCTTGTTCTTCAGGCGAAGCTGGGTTCTTTAGGTGAAGTCTTGTTCTTCAGGTGAAACTGGGTTCTTCAGATGAAGCTGGGTTCTTTAGGTGAAGTCTTGTTCTTCAGGTGAAGCTGGGTTCTTTAGGTGAAGTCTTGTTCTTCAGGTGAAGCTGGGTTCTTCAGGTGAAGCTGGGTTCTTTAGGTGAAGTCAGGTTCTTCAGGAGAAGCTGAGTTCTTCAGGTGAAGTGGGGTTTAATACCTCACAGTGATTGACTTGCATGTGATTTACTGCACCGTATTTCCCTGGTTAGCTAGTTTCCATCACAGTAAACACAAGAAGAGTTTCTAAACATTCAGAAATGAAAAGTTTGGACAGTCTGTGTTTCAGTGGCTGAAGTTTCAGTGATCGTTCTATATGATAAATATCAGCAATCAGGCTGATCAAGTTAACCAGGTTACACTCTCACTGTCAGACTGGGAAAATAACTAATAGTAGTCTAAAGGTTGCAGCTGGTGACTTCTGTCCCTGTGATAAATCATTTCTGGTTTAACATTGTTAGAGGGTTCTTTTGATTCTGTGTGATAATTTAGTCAGTAATGCCCGTTTATAACCTAGTCCCCAGAGGGTTAAAACTACATGTAATCCAGACATTTAAATTTGTCCGTGTTAATTGTGAAGGGTGTGTTGAGTTGGGCAGGATATTTTTGTAGGCTTCATTGATTGGAGTCAGCTCACTTTTATGAAGGTTTTTTTAAAGCCAGATACTTTGCCAAATCATTGTAAAATATAGTGTATTTGAAAGATGAAGTAATAAATCGTCTGCATAAAGTGACACTTTGGATTCCTGGCCTTCTCTGGTGACTCCTTGGATATTAACATCATGATGTAAGGCAGAGCAAGTGGTTCAATGCCAGTTATAAACAGAAGCAGAGGCAGAGGGCGGTCTTGTCTAGTACCCATTTAAAGTTTGATAAAGAGGGAGACATTATTAATGGTGTGCACTTGAGTCATTGGGGAGGAGAGGAGAACTTTGATGCATGACCTGAAGCTGGGACCAAAAGTGTACGTTCCAGGAGTAAAGAATAGATATTTCACTCCGCTTCTCTCTGCCTGCCTGTCTGTCTGTTAGCAACATAACTGAAAGTCATGGCCGAATTTTTATAAAATTTCAGGAAAAATCAGGAAATAAGATAATTGTGAATGAAGCCCAATGTTCCAATGTTTGATGCACTTATATAGTGCATGTGACCACATCAAGCGACGGTCCCCTTCTGTATGGGACGGAGGGTCGGGGAGGACACGACGGTCCCCTTCTGTATGAAATGGAGGGTCGGGGAGGACACGACGGCCCCCTTCTGTATGGGACGGGGGGTCGGGGAAGATGCAACAGTCCCCGTCTGTATGGAACGGAGGGTCGGGGAGGACACAACGGTCCCCTTATGTATGAGACAGAGAGTCGATGAGGACGTGACGGTCCCCTTTGTATGGAACGGAGGGTCGGGGAAGACGCGACGGTCCCCTTCTGTATGGAGCGGAGGGTCGGGTTAGGGTAGTGTTAGTCTCATCCTAGCTAACATATGGCTAACTCAGACTGTACAGCTCTCTGTCAGGAGGTTGACATCCATGGAAAAAATCAGCAAAAAAAAAAGTGGCATATGAGAGATGTGTTTACATCACAGACATGTGGTCATGAGTTCTGATCAGCATTAACTCCGTTAACAGGAGAATCTGACCTGAGGAGGAGGTTCCAGAAGTATCTGCAGAGAGAGATTTACAGACCTTCAATTTGACCAGCAGATTTCTGAATCCTTTCCTGATTTTAATAATCACCATTTATGCCGCCCTGTTCAGAAGGAGCTGGTCCAACCGCCATCCATGATGGAAAAACAGATGAAGAAAACCAAAGTGGAGTCGGAGAAAAAAGTGAAGGAGAGTCCAGCTGAGGAGTCCAGTCCTGTACCAGCACAGAGCATGGAGGGTACGTCTCCAAAATTACTGATTTTTATAAATACTAATTGTTCAAGTAGTCTTTAAAGTCAGATAAGAAAAAAACAGTCCCGATCAGACCTGTCCTGTTACTCCGATCATGACGTGCTTTTCAAGAATCGCATGTTTGAACTGAATGAATCATTTAGACATGCAGAATTGTACGGCTGTCTGACTTAGTAGAAACCACAGTAGAAGAAGAAACAGTGATTCTTCTTCACAGGGAAAACTGCCATAAATGTTCTTGCTGCACTACAGTCGTATCAACCCTGTGCACGCTGCCACCATACCTGAAGAAGCACATGCACATGGAAAGAAGACAGGAATATTTATACTGCCAGCCTGCTGCAGGTGTTTTTTTCTTCTCCCCAGCTTTGTGCAACCACTTCTAGACTGTAGGTAGCTGTTGTCTATCAGCTGATCACTCTGATCGATCAGCTGTTGCATGAAATCATTCCACTGTCAGAGATCTGAAAATGCTGATGGCATACAAGAACAAAAACTACAACAGTCAACTGAGCTGGAAGTTAGAACTGAAGGAGGTGTGGTTCTTTTAGGAACGCGTTAATAGCGCTAATTTACGTACATGAGAGCATGTTGACGAGCTGCAGGGACTTCAGCCTTTTAATTATTTTTGGAGCTCTGGAATATCCATGCTCTTAAAATTAATGAAACCCCTCATTGACCATAACAAAAGTACAGTTTATGCAAAAGGTAAGATATCTCTATATAAACTAAGCTATCTCTCTATAAACAATATCCTCTTTCTTCACTGCTCAAAAAAATAAAGGGACACCTAAACAACACAATGTAACTCCAAGTCAATCACACTTCGGTGAAATCAAACTGTCCACTTAGGAAGTAACACTGATTGACAATCAGTATCCCATGCTGTTGTGTAAATGGAACAGACAACAGGTAGAAATTATAGGCAACTAGCAAGACACCTCCAATAAAGGAGGGTTCAGCAGGTGGTGACCACAGACCACGTCTCAGTTCCTGCTTTCTGGCTGATGTTTTGGTCACTTTTGAATGCTGGCGGTGCTTTCACTCTAGTGGTAGCATGAGACGGAGTCTACAACCTACACAAGTGGCTCAGGTAGTGCAGCTCATCCTGGATGGCACATCAATGCGAGCAAGAAGGTTTGCTGTGTCTGTCAGCGTTGTGTCCAGAGCATGGAGGCGCTACCAGGAGACAGGCTAGTACATCAGGAGACGTGGAGAAGGCCATAGGAGGGCAACAACCCAGCAGCAGGACTGCTAAGAACAGGAGGAACACTGCCAGAGCCCTGCAAAAAGACCTCCAGCAGGCCACAAATGTGCATGTGTCTGCTCAAACGGTCAGAAACAGACTCCATGAGGGCCCGATGTTCACAGGTGGGGGTTGTGCTTGCAGCCCAACACAGTGCAGGACGTTTGGCATTTGCCAGAAAACACCAAGATTGGCAACTTCGCCACTGGTGCCCTGTGTTCTTCACAGAAGAAAGCAGGTTCACACTGAGTACATGTGACAGACAACATCCTCCAGCATGACCGGTTTGGTAGTGGGTCAGTAATGGTGTGGGTGGTATTTCTTTGGGGGGCCGCACAGCCCTCCTTGTGCTCGCCAGAGGTAGCCTGACTGCCATTAGGTCCCGAGATGAGATCCTCAGACCCCTTGTGAGACCATATGCTGGTGTGGTTGGCCCTGGGTTCCTCTTAATGCAAGACAATGCTAGACCTCATGTGGCTCGAGTGGGTCAGCAGTTCCTGCAAGACGAAACATTGATGCTATGTACTGGCCCACCTGTTCACCAGACCTGAACCCAGTTGAGCACATCTGGGACGTCATGTCTCGCTCCATCCACCAACGCCATGTTGCTCCACAGACTGTCCAGGAGTTGGCGGATGCTTTAGTCTCGGTCTGGGAGGAGATCCCTCAGGAGACCATCCGCCACCTCATCAGGAGCATGCCCAGGCCACACACACTACTGAGCCTCATTTTGACTTGTTTTAAGGACATTACATCAAAGTTGGAACAGCCCGTAGTGTGTTTTCCCACTTTAATTTTGAGTGTGACTCCAAATCCCGACCTCCATCAGTTAATAAATTTGATTTCATTGGTAATTTTTGTGTGCTTTGTTGTCAGCACATTCAACGATGTAATTATAAATATTTCCTGTGTCAGACCTCGCAGCTCTGGTGTTAAGGTGATTAATGTGTTGTGATGCTCTCTGTTTTAACCAGAAGCTTCGGCTGAGGCCACTCAGATCATCTCAGCCATCAGTGAAATCCCATCAGTTCCTGCTCCATGTGACACCGAGGCAGTCAAAGGTAAACCTTCTCCATCCTCATCATCATCCCTCCAGCACTATCCACCTGGAAACACATTCTACTTTAGGAATTTCATTTCCACTAATTCTTTGTTTAGAGAATCAATGATGGCAGTTCACCATCAATCAGCCATGTTTCCTCTGACACGGGTTCTATGTTAGGATGGCGCACTTTATTTAAGGGTTAATAAAGTATCTACAACATTGTTCTATCGGATTAAAAAATGTCCTGACCATGCATCATCAGTCCTTCCCTCACCAACCGGTTTGTTGAGAGACCCTTTAAATTAATGAAATATTTCCATATAAGATTTTATTCCTGTTTTAATCCAGAGTTTAAATCAGTTGTCCATCTTAATACATGCCACCTCAGAATTTAATATTTTCTTCCAGTTTGTGATAATTTATTACTTCCCTTCGTGTTTTCTGTGTTGATTCCACTAAGATTTATTCCTTTCTATTAAAATGTCTGGTAACGTTCTTGTGAAAGTTCAGCCTCTTTATTAGCTGTCGTTTTACATGATCTTCCCCCCCGCTCTGATTCACAAGACAGCAGCTGAAAGATAATAAATAATACTAAAGCCTCATTTCCACCAGCGGGTCGGGATGGGACGGTTAGGATGCCAACGTGGTCTTTAAACTGTAACCTCGTGTTTTCACAGCCAACCATAGCCTTACCTGAGAGGTGGAGTATTAGCGGGGTAGTGATAGATGCCTCAGCTACATAACAGCGTGACGCTTTAGCCTTTTCACTGTTGTTTGAAAAGTTTTCACAGCGCTCAAACACCGGCTGAATGGATAAGTCAAAGTCAACGTCAAAGAGGTTTATTTGTCACATGCACAGTTTCCATTCATTTATCAGTGTTTTTTTTATCTAAAAAATGTACCTATCGGCTGATATTTTATCGGTCCGATAAATATCGTGCATCCCTAAATCCTACAGTACCTTGCTACTGATGATGGTACTGATGCTGATGTACTGAAACATATATTTACTTACATTATACTGTGGTACAGTATATAGTCATACAATAATTGCTGTCAACATTTACATACTTACAATCTTTGTAGTATGGTGGACACAGTGAATCTTCTGATGTTTGGTTGTACCCTTTGTCCAGCCTGCCTCATGCTCATACCATGGACAAGAACATGATCAATCACAGCAGCTCTGACTTCATCAGATATTAATGTTCTTTGTTTACGCTGACCACCTCGACCCCCTCTGACATGAACTCCTCCTCCTCTCCGATTTCTATCCATTGTAGTGCCTCACAAACCAGTGCTCTCTGAACTATGTTCCCTCACATCATTAGCCACAAGTGTGATCAGTTCTGAGTTGTGTTCCACTGGTGACACCTGTGCTTTAATCGTGTTTGACTTTTCCCACCTGTTCTCATCATTATGCAACACAGGTGCATGACAATGAAAATGTGTTGGCAAGTTGTATCTAAACACGTGAAAAGTGCTGATGGTTTTGCCAAAAGAGGGACTGATTCAGTCAGCGGGTTCAGACAACGGGTTTAGTGTTTAGTATAAATCTGCCTTCTGGATCTGTGATAATGTCAAAGTTTAACCTTCTATTAATGAGAGCTGATACTCCTCTTTGACTAAAATTATAACAACCTGAGTACACAGGTGGAAACTGGGCTGTTGGTTCAGATTTGTTCAGTCCTATGGCCACTAGCTTCACCTCATATATTTTTCTAGCCTTGACACTGTGGGGATCAATATAACTGGATGACATTATGGATCAGAAACCTACAGAGAAAACTTAAAACTATGAGAAGTTGCACGATAGTATGATGTGGGGTTTGGTTTCACGGGCAAGCTGTTCGTGGTCATCTGACTACCTGGTTGTGACGTAGGATTGCGCCTGCCCACGGGTAGATAGATCATTTTTCCTTTAGAGCTTTTAAGTCAAAAACTGCCATTTTTTACATTCGCAAAAGATTACAATGGCTTGGCAGAGGTGTGTGCTTCTAGTTTATAAGTGAAGTTTGGTTGTGTGTTTTCTCCAGAGGACTGTAAGGAGTGTCACGAACACGGCGTCCTGACGGAGACACCATCGGTCCATCCTATGTCAGCTGGTCTTTCAGAACCACTGAGAGAGCGTCCTGTAGAGGAAGTGGCAGCTCGGTTAGCTCAGCAGGACCAGGACGAACAGGACGTCGTAGCATGTGAGTTATAACTTGCACACAGCTCAGGTTTGACATGTTTTATTAACATTCTGCCGAGCAACCCATAGATCATCTCAACAACCAGCTTTACTAACTAACTACATGAGCTGTTAGTTGTGTGTCTGTGTCAGCGTTAGTTTTCTCTGATTTCTACCTCCTGCAGATGTTATGCTGCTCTACGTCCCACATACTGAAGATGCATGAAAACTTCCTCTGTGAGACAATCAGATAATTATGAGTCATGTTGTCCATCTGTTAGCTTCTTTTTTTTTACACATAAACATTTTCATTGAGATTTAAGGGAAATTGAAAAGAACTCCAAACAGAAAAAAGTTAAATTAAAAAGTGTTTGGGTATCCTCTGTCCTGAGCTTTTCTGAAGTATGGCAGGTTTGTGTATATCAGAGGCCTCAGGGTCGTTCCTTTGATTGTGGCAGGTGTCCAGGTCGTGGACAGTATGTGGCCCAACCTGGCTTTTACCCTGTGATTGTTTATGCCCTGTGGACACCTGAAATTGTAACAGAGATGAAGAACAATGAGGATTAAAAATGGCTAGTTTAAAAATGTCTGTTCACTTGTAAAGGAGAAGTGGGTGAGCATCCCGCCTCTTCAGGCCCGTACACCTATGTTCCCTCCTGTCTTTGTCAGACTCCTCCTGGTTTCTGTTTTTCAGCTCTGTCCACCAGAATTGAGGAATCCCTGGCAAGTTCAGCAAAGGCGACGCTGCAGGCCATTGGAGCTAAGGAAGCAGCCCTGCAGGCTATCATACAGCACACCCAGCGCCTGAAGGAGGCCATGGAAGCAGAGGTATTTAGACAGGAAGGAGCCGAAGCCTCGTGCTGCCCCGGTTACAGGCTCAGATGAACTATAACTAATGTTATTATTATTATTAATATTATTTTGTGTTTTATCTAGGACTGTCAAATGGCTTTATAATTCAGAATCCATATATCATAATTTTTTTATTAATCTATCCTGTCCAGCATCATAGCAAGCTGAAAGATGGTCTGGTTGCTGTATTGTGCCGAACAAGGGGGAGCATAATGGATATAAGGCTCCTCTTGATAATCTGATTTATTTATGTATTTATTTATTTATTTACTGTTTAATTGAATTATGGAATCTATGTAATCTTGCTGGACCTGACTGGAGGGGACAGAAAAAAAAGGAAGACAGCAAAAAGAAGCAAAAGGGAAAGCAGAAAGAAGAAAGACAAAAACACCACATTAATAATAATAATAATAATAATAATAATAATTGTACACATATAAATGTTTTCAGTATATACAGTACATATATTTAGCATGTGCAGCATATGCAAAGATACATAACTGCAATGGGATGTAGAGTGCAAGAAGTGAGTGTTAGTATTAGAGCAGGTGTGTAATTGTGGCTCTGACAGAGGTAGATGAGTAGTAAAGTCTGATTTCCTGTATCGTTCCTTAGAGCAGCGGGTTGAATGAGTGTTGCTGTGGCTTCCTGATCAGTACCTAATAAAGTAACTTACTTTATTAGTTACTTTTTTATAATGTTAGTTACGTTTATTATGTTACAGTTACATGTAATGCAGTATTAGTTACTTTTATTACAATTTTAGTTTTATCAGCATATTGGTTGCTTTTTTATGTTAATTACTTTATTCTGCAATTAGTTACTTTTATTACAATATTAGTTACTTTTATTACAATATTACTGTTACTTTACTATATTAGTTACTTTTATTTCTTTATTATACTTCTGTTATATTAGTTACTTTTAGTACATTACAGTTACTTTTACTATATTTTAACATTCAATTGTCACTTTTCTTAGAATATAGTTACTTTCATTAGAATATTAATTTTCTTTTATTATTACAGTTTTATTAAAATATTAGTTACTATTTTGCCAATATTAGTTACGTTTATTACAATATTACAGTTACTTTTATTACAATATTAGTTTTATTTTGCCATAAGTTACTTTTAACATATTAGTTACTTTTATTATATTAGCTACTTTTAGTACGATATTACATTTACTGTTTACTGTTTATTTCATTTACAGTTACTTTTAATAAAGTATTAGTTTCTTTTATTAGGGTATTAGTACTTTTATTAGAAAATTAGTTACTTTTCTTACAATATTATATTTACTTTTAATACACTACTAGTTACTTTTATTATAATTTTACAGTTACTTTTATTTCTTTATTACAGGTACTTTTGAACAAGTCCATAACAGTCGCTACTTTTCTGTAATATATTAGGTATTTTTAGATGGTACTTTTATTTTAACATTAGTTTATTTTATTAAAAATAATACAGGTACTTTTAAAATATATTTTTAATTCAGATTAATATTGGTTACTTTTCTTGATAATATTGATTTTCTTCAGTGTTTAAGACTTTTCTGTGAACTGCAGGCTCCGTCTGAGGAGAAGTCGGCCCAGTGGAAGGATCTGGAAGCTGCTCTTACTGAAAGAACCGCAGCCATGAACGACGCCAGAACTGCTTATGTGAAGGCCAAGTAAGAACTGCTAGGTTGAAGCCAACAGATTATTTAATCTAGTTATTTAATCTCTGGATGAGGTCATTGAATTTTTTATATATAGAAAGAAAAACAGGATATATCTGAATGAAGAAAAAGTTTGGACTCGTTGCTTGGCAACGCTTCCTCTGTTTACATGGTGAGCAAAAATAAAACTTACCAATGAAAAACGAAGATGAGCAATAAGGACATAGCTCCAACAAAAACAGACTAAAACATTATAGTGTTATTACTCCATGGGTTTTCTTTGTTCTTTCCTCTTCAGTTCTTTTAAATAAAGTTTTTGCTAGTATGCTTCTGGGTTAAGGGCAGACTGTCATTTCCAATCAAGGCAGACGTTTCTGGTTGCATAAAAGTAACTTTAAATCAGAATTTGCCAGAGGTATGAATAATTTATATATAAAATGTATTTATTTTTTTGTGAAATGCCAGTCTGGCTGGAATGAATCAGCAGTTCCTGCATGATGAAGGCATTGATGCTATGGACCGGCCTACTTGTTCACTAGACCTGAAACCAGTCCTGCACCTCTGGGACATTATGTTTAGCTCGATCCACCGCCACCATGTCCACCACACTGTCCAGAGGTTGACAGATGATCCAGGTCTGGAAAGAAATCCCTCAGGAGTACCTCTGTGGTGATCAGGAGTCCAGATGTTGTAGGGAGTGCATACAGGCAGGTGGAGGTCACACCCACTGCTGAGCCTCATTCTGAATCACCTGGAGGGATTTCCACAGAACTTGGGTCAGAATGAAATCTGATCTTTACACTTTTATTTAGTTTGAATCCAGACTTCTGTGGGTTCATGAATCTGACTTTTGCTGATTATTCTGGTGTTCTGTTGAGAACAGAACAGCATGAGTTGAAACATCAGGTTTATCCTTTACTCCAGATAACAATGAATAAATATTTTTATCTGGAATATTTCATCCATCAGAATCTAAGATGTTTTGTTCCCTCTATTAGGGTCAGGGCATTGGTGGAGGGACGTAGTCGGCAAGTCGTCCTAATGTCATGGTTTGAGGGTGTGTTTGTAGTGGTTGGTGATGTGAACGTCTGAGGAAGGACTGATGGATCTATATGTCTGCTCCTCTCAACAATCGTCTCCTTCCTCTTCCATGTGCTGCTTCATGCAGTGAAACCCTGGATGGTCTGAAGTCAGTGATTGACGGCTCTAAAGAGCTGAAGGTTCCTGCTGCACGCCCCCTGATCTTAGCAGCAGAGGAGAATCTCCATAAAATGGTTGTGGATTTGGACAAAGCGGTGGCTAAGGTAAGGTCATTATAAAGAATATGTTCACAGGTGTTTAGTCAAGCATTTTGGGACACAGGATTTTTTAGTGAGGGGTTAACATTCAGGCTGATACTTATAAACCTGATATTATATTATTTATTTCCCTGTTGATTCTTGTATTTTCTTTGTTGCTTTGTCCATTTATGTACAGCACTTTTTTTCAACTGTGGTTGTTTTAAAGGGCTTTATAAATAAAGTTGAGTTGAGTTGAGATACCATATGGTATTTAATCTGAAGATGGGTATAACATGGTGTGGTGAGCCTGGAACTCATACTCAGAGAATGGAGGGAATGCAAGAAAAATAGTTGTACACAGATGATGAAATCAGAAACTGTATAGAAGAAATAAAGAAGGGATTGGAGAAACGGATTGGGCAGGTTTAAACTCGAACGATGAAGTAGTAACAAAGATGCTCAAATATGCTGTTATTGTCAATAAAAAACCCAAACAAAGGTTATCAAGAAACGGTACATTGGTGAAAATGTAAAATGTTTCTACCAGCTTTCTCTCCATCACCCCTCCCTCCTCTGGCCTTCAGTTGATGAGCTTATAGATCATTTCAATGGTAAAAAACAGCATTATTGATGTCAATGCTCACACCAAGGTGAAAGTGATCGCTGCCAAAAAGAGAGCTCCATGGAAAAATTCTACGCTGGTAAGAGCTGAAAAACCAGAATGTGAAAACGCTGAATGCAGGTGGCGGAAAACAAACCTGCAGGTTCACTGTGAGATCTATAAAGAGAGACTGAGGATTTACAATCTGGAGCTGAGAAATGCAGACCATCTTTCGTTCTGACATCATTGCTAAGAACAGCAATAAAGCTCGTGCCTTGTTTGTTACTCTTGACAGGCTAACTAATCCTCCTGGGTCAGTAACACCAGAACTTTTATCCAACCGGGCCTGGAATGAGTTTGCTTCTCTCTTTACTGACAAAATTCAGAAAACCAGGCAGTCAGTCAGTGCTTCCATGCCAGGGACAGGACATATGTCCCTGTGTCCACTCAGAGACATGAACACCATGACACACTTTTCTCCAATCAGTTCTAAAATCCTGGATGAGGTCATTTGCCATCTGAAAACCACCACTTGCTGTCGTGATGCCCTGCCAACCGGGTTTTTAGAGAATGTTTCATGATGCATGGCCTTGGACATCTTACAGATTGTAAACACATCTCGGCTTTCAGATGTCTTCCCTCAGACCCTAAAACAGCTATTATCAAGCCACTACTGAAAAAGAAATACTTAGACTTGTCACTCATGAGCAGCTACAGGCCGATATCAAACCTCTGCTTTCTTAGTAAGATTATAGAACAAGCTGTCTTTCACCAGCTACATGACGCTAAATAAGTGTTCTGATGACTACCAGTCAGGTGTTTGACCACCCCACAGCACTGAGACTGCTCTAGTAAAGGTCCTTAATGACATCCGCCTAAGCACAGATAGTGGAAACATTTCAGTCCTCGGCGCTGCATTTGACTCGGTCGACCAGAACATCTTACGAGACCGGCTGGAAAACTGGTTTGGACTTTCTGGCACTGCAATTAATTGGTTTGAATCCTATTCAAAAGACAGGGACTACTTTGTGTCTATATGTAAATATAAATCTGAGCGAACTGTTCCCCAAGGCTCAATCCTGGTGCCACTGCTGTTCAACATCTACATGCTGCCACTCGCTCAAATTTTGAAAAACAACTAAATATATTACCACAGTTATGCTGATGACACACAAATCTACATAACCATCTCACCAGGAGACTACAGTCCAATCCAAAGTCTGATCAACTGCATTGATCAAATTAAAGATTGGATGTGGCAGAACTTCCTTCAGTTAAATGAAGACAAAACTGAAATAACAGTTTTTGGAGCAAAGGAAGAAAGATTAAAAGTCAGTTCTCAAATTCAAACAGCTATGTTCAAAACTAGCAACCAAGCCAGAAATCTGGGAGTAGTCCTGGACTCAGACCTGAATTTTAGCAGTTATATTAAGACAGTTGTGAAATTGGCCTATTATCACTTAGAGAACATATCGAGGATTAAAGGTCTGATGACTCAGCAAGAATGACCATTGAGTCCGAGTGGGCTGTGTTCTGTGCCTTAATTGTTGAGGCAGCCAACTGAAGCTGTGGCCGTAAGGTCGTCGGTTCCTGTTGTGGTGGTAATCCCCAAACTCGTTAGCGGACACCAGCAGTGAGGGATGCTGTCAAGCTGAAGACGGAGTCCTATCGTGCCTTTTTGGCCCGTGGGGCTCCAGAGGCAGCTGATGGGTATTGGTAGGCTAAGCTGAAAGTGGCTTCATTGGTCACTAAGGCAAAAACTGGAGCATGGAAGGAGTTTGGTGAGGCCAAGGAGAATGACTTTTGGACGACTTCAAGAAAATTAGGTCCATCATCTGGTGGCTCAGGAGGGGAAAGCAGTGCTCAGTCAACACTGTGTACAATGGGGATGGGGGGCTGCTGACCTTGACTCGGGACATTGTGGGTCGGTGGAGGGAATACTTTGAAGACCTCCTCAATTCCACCAACATGTCTTCCAACGAGGAAGCAGAGTTGGGGGACCCTGGCGTTGCTCTCCCATTTCTGAGGCTAAGGCCGCTAAGGTAGTTAAAAAGCTCCTCAGTGGCAGGGCCACGGGGGTGGATGAGATCTGCCTGGAGTTTCTTAAGGCTCTGGAGGCTGTAGGGCTGTCTTGGCTGACACGCCTCTGCAGCATCACGTGGACATTGTGGACAGTTCCCCTGGACTGGCAGACTGGGGTGGTGGTTACCCTCTTTTAAAAGAGGGACTGGAGGGTGTGCTCCAACTACAGGGGGATCACACTCCTCAGCCTCCCCGGTAAGGTCTATTTGGGGGTGCTGGAGACGAGAGACAATCGGATAGTTAAACCTCGGTTTGAGGAGGAGCAGTGTGGTTTTTGTCCCTGTTGTGGAACAGTGGACCAGCTCTACACTCTCTTCAGGGTTTTGGAGGGGGCATGGGAGTTGGCTCAACCAGTCTATGTGTGCTTTGTGGACTTGGAGAAGGTGTTCGAACGTGTCCCCCAGGGGCTCCTGTGGGGGGTGCTGAGGAAGTATGGAGTGCTGGACCCCCTTGAATGAGCTTTCCGGTCCCTGTACGACCGGTGTCAGAGCTTGGTCCGCATTGCTGGCATTAAATCAGAATTGTTTCCAGTGAGGGTTGGACTCCTTTTATGGACAGGATTTCTAGGCGCAGCCAAGGTATTAAGGTTTGGTGGCCTCAGGATTGGATCTAGTGCCCTTTATTCTTTGCGGATGATGTGGTTCTGTTGGCTTCATCGGGCCGTGATCTTCAGCTCTCACTGGAGCAATTTGCAGCCGAGTGTGAAGCAGCTTGGATGAGCTGGGATCCGAGACCATGGTCCACAACCGGAAAGGGGTGGAGTGCTTTCTCCGGGTCAGGAATGAGGTCCTGCCCCAAATGGAAGAGTTCAAATATCTCAGGGTCTTGTTCACGAGTGAGGGAAGGATGAAACGGGAGATCGACAGGCGGATCGGTGTGGCGTCTGCAGTGACGCGGGCTCTGCATCGGTCTGTCGTGGTGAAGAAGGAGCTGAGCCAAAAGGCAAAGCTCTCGATTTACCGGTTGATCTACGTTCCTCCCTCAACTGTGGTCACAAGCTGTGGGTAGTGACCAAAAGAATGAGATCGCAAATATAAGCGGGCGAAATGAGTTTTCTCCGCAGGGTGGCCGGGCTCTCCCTTAGAGATAGTGTAAGAAGCTCTGTGATCCGGGAGGGGCTCAGAGTAGAGCCGCTGCCCCTCCACATCAAGAGGAGCCAGATCAGGAATAAAAAATCTTTCAGGTTCTCTGTGACTGAATGGACACTTTGGTTGACGAATATTAGTAAAAGTCTGACAAACATCTGATGTAATATTTCTTCTGTCAGTGAAAACAATGCAAATATGATTAAGACAGAACAGGGTTAAAAACTGATTTTAAGAGCTATAATAAAGTCAACTGGACAACTTCTTAGTTCTTAAAGACATCACTACTATGTTGCTAAAAGATTTCTACTTTACCTGGAAATGATGATGAAGCCACTTCCTGTCAAACTTTCCACCAATCAGAGAGCTTTAAAGAAAATAATGCTCCTATATGGCTGGAATGAAGCCAAGAAGAAGTTTCTGATGCATGGTGCCACAAAGCAGCTGAGCTGGAGTTGGTTTAGTGAGGATAGCAGGTAAATACAGCAGAAATAACTGGAAATGAGGAAAAAGTGGAAACATAGAAATAGTTTCTGTTGTGTGTTTGTTTCACTGCCAGTATTTTTCTCCTGAAAGCCAAGACTTGAGAGAACGATGTGCAGAAAAAAAAGGCTTGGTCACTGTTTATCTGTGTGTTATTTCTACAAAGTTCTGTTAGTAATAATTTCAAGTTTTATTTATATAGCACATTTTCTGCAACAGCAGTTGCCCAAAGTCCTGAACAATAGAACACCAAATGGAACACTCCACAGTGGAAAATAAAACCCTACACAATAAAACAATAAAAATCAATAAAATGATAAAACTAGAATATAAAGTAAAAACGCGAATGCCAAGCTCAATTTTGTTCAAACACCTAGACTGAAAACCAGAAGACTAAGCAGCGCTGATGTGAAGGGGCAAGCTGTTCCACAGCTTTGGAGCGGCACCTGTCACCCCTGGATTTAAGTCTAGCAGACGGGACCTTCAAAAAGAGCTGTGAAGAGGACCTCAAAGTCCTGGCTGGAGCATGCTGGTGTAGCAACTCCGACAAATACGGGGGAGCTAAACCATTTAAGGCTTTACAAAATAAAAGTAAAGTAATAAAATCTTGTACTGGGTTCTAATACTAACAGAAAGCCAATGCAAAGAGGGAAGCACAGGGGTGATGTGATCACGTTGTCTCTTCACTGTAAACAACCGAGCAGCAGCGTTTGGAGCAACTGCAGTCGGTGCAGAGATGATTGTTCAATGCCATAATACAGAAAGTTGCAACAATCTATGCGGGACATGATGAGCAGGTGGAGGACTTTTTTAGGTCATGCTTGGACAAATAGGGCTTTAACTTGCCAAGCAGCCTCAAAGAAATGCTTTTGACTACAGAACTGACCTGCTGGTGGAAGTTAAAGGAGCTGTCAATGATCACACCAAGATTTGTAACATGGGTTCGACAATGCGAAGTAAAAGGACCGTGAACATTTAGGGTACCATTTAGAAGCTTGGAACTTCCAAAAACTACAATTTCAATATTTTCCTTATTTAAGTGATTAAGTAACTATCTTTTGATATTTATTTTACATCATTTTAACCTCATAATCCGCTGACTGGGATTAAAAGCTTCAGCTGCTACAGACTGGTTTATACTGGGATTAAAAGCTGCTACAGACTGGTTTATACTGGGATTAATAGCTTCAGCTGCTACAGACTGGTCTACATTAAACAAACAGACCAACAATAGTAAAATGAAAATAGTTTGGAGTTTTAAGGGTTAATGTTTTTAAACACCACATTTATACGATTCAAGTTTCTGGCTGATTTTCTTCTCTGTTTAATAAGTTAAAAAACATAAGAAAACAAAAGTCCCACCGTGAGTAAGTTTTGACGTATCATTGTCAGGTGAGGTTAGATGGGAAACATTCAGGCCATTAACAGAAAAACCTTTTGCTTTTGACTCGGTCATTGATTTGGCAAATGATGGATACGTTTCCTCACACATCCATTTATCTGAGTTTGGGAGTCAGGATCCAGCCCCATGGGGCTGCAGTTTAAGGGAAAAATAGTCATGATTGAATGAGCTGTGTTTAATGATGGTTTTTTTTTTTGTTTGTTTTCTTATTTTTTTATGCTGTTTCATGTTTTTTAGCTTCAGTCAGCAGAGTCTGAAGCAAAGGTTGTCTCCCAGTACTGTGAACTGGTTAATGAAGCCAAGCAGCAGTTTCAGAGGGAAATCAGTAGCCTCACTCCAGAGATCCAGGCCAACTGGAAAGGACTCGGTGAGTGTAAGAACACACACACATGCAGCGGTCTTTGTTAGAATGTCATGTTGACATGCTTTTATTGAAGGCAGCCACATCATGGACATTATCGTAAGCAGGACCGTGAAATCAGGATCAGAAAACTTTTTTAATCCTGGAGGGAAATTGAATTGTTGTAGCAGCAGCAACAACTGAAAAGACAAGTAATACAATCAACATTTACTTACAGTAAACAATAAACATTTACTTACAGTAAACAGTTACAGTATATACCAATTTTATGAAGGTTGATTAGGTTCATTGACGGGACTACCACAATAGGTGGTGCTGTCAGGTCAGTTTGGCCCAACATGCCCAAGCTCCCTGAAATATGTGAATTTTCACATTCTCATGAGGGGGTATGATAGAAGAATGCAGAAAATTAGGATAATTAACCTGTACATTTAAATTTAGTATTGACAATCTTCATAACAAACCTGTTAATCTGGTGGAAGAGCTGTGGTTTGCAGAGATAAAAGTTTTCCATTGCTACGATAGATTTCCGTCATTTAGAAAAATGAAAGAAAATAAACCATATCCAAGTGTACTCTGTGACATTATAGCACTCCTAGCTGACCACAGATCAGTCTTCTCTCCGAGCTCAAGACGTCCTTCCAAGAACTTAATGTCTAATTTGACATAGTCCAAAAAGCCGTCGGTAACCACCAACAGACTGTTGTCACTAGAAGAAAAGGCTGACACTGTTCCCTGGCTGGAGAACGTAGAAACTTTATGCACTCAGCTTCAAACTGATAACAGGAAGCTAAAGGCTAAGCTAACTGACCTGGAGGGAAGGAACAGATGCTGCAGTGTTTGGCTGATCAGGCTCCCCGAGCGGATTGTGTGCCCTTCCACCTACGCAGTTCTTTTCTAAACTTTTTGCAAGAGGCCCTGAGGAAATTTTCTGTTCCACACCTGAACTGGACCAGGCTCACCGCAGCGCGACCCTCAAACCAAAGCCAGGACTTGTTTTCTCTGCTTCCACCACTTCCAGAGAAGGAAAAGGCTGGTCCAGTAGGCTCAGAGGAGAGGTACACCACTTTACTAGGGTCATTCATCCAGAGTTTATGAAGACTTTTCCTGGAGGTGCTCAGAGGTGCTCGACCAGAGGAAGGAATATAAGAAACTGATGCCCTCCCTTTACAAGATTGAAACCATCTCTCCTGGACCCCCCAGACTTGTCATCACCCAGCAGGACTCCAGTCAGGGACTGAGACAGAGCAGTTCATCACAGCATGCGGTAAACCTGAAGATCGGACAGTGTTTACACTTTTATTTAATTCTACTTATCAAAGTTATTATTCATGCCATATTAACATCTGAATTTAGCAATTTAGCTTTCTCCCAGCTGTGAACAGAATCCACCAAAAACCGGTTTATCCTCCTTATTTCTGAAGATTCGGACCATTTTCCAGCCTCACATGTAGATGATGCTGCAGGACGACCCGTCTGAAACATCAGACCATAAACCAATCAGTCGTCTCATCTGGTCCACACTCCTTTCCAGTAAACTGTAATGGGATTTATTAGTACTTGTTTCAGTACTCTGTATCTGCAAGTACTCAGATGTAAGTACTTGTACTCGATTAGTAAAAATGTGGTATCGGTGCCTTCCTACTCTCAACCAATAAAGCTTGGCAGACCCATTGTTACTAGCCAATCAGAAAAAGAGCAGGGCAGGTCTTTGCACAGCAGACACCTGTGAGCCTGAAATTCGCCCAAACTTTTCTTTTAACTTTTGTAAGAACATCACATACTGTTTTATTCATTCATTTATTATCTGTACCGCTTTGTCCATTATGGGTTGCAGGTCAGCTGGAGCCTATCCCAGCATTTAGCAGGTGAGAGGCAGGTACACCCTGGACAGGTCACCAGTCCAACGCAAGGCCAACACATAAACAAATATTCACGCACATACTCACTCCCAGGGAGAATTTAGAGTGACCAGTTAACCGAACATGCATGTCCTTGGACGGTGGGAGAAAGCCGGAGAACCCGGAGAGAACCCACTCATACACAGGGAGAACATGCAAACTCCACACAGAAAGGCCGCCTCCCCCAGGCTTGAACCTCCCCCCCAGCCGAAGCTTGAACCAGCAACCTTCTTGCTGTGAGGCTGAGGTGCTATATAACATACTGGTGATGTAAACATACTGTTTTATATATAATTTAAACCTTTGTCAGTGATTGGTAGGGATTGAGCCTGGGGACTGGATGGGATTAGGGGTCTGGAGGGTGAGATAGCCATGTCTTTAGAACGTTTCCTGCTTCTTTGCAGGTGCAGCAGCTATTTAGTTTCTCTGTTTAGCTTTGATTGCAGTTGTTGAAACGGTTGTACAGCATGACAAAAACAGAAGACATGCTAAAAGATTATGGACATCTCTTCATAGGACTTGGATGTTTGCCAGATAAACACCATAAAACTTGACCCTAACATGAAAGCAGTGATTCATGCACCCAGTTGTTTTTAGGGATAGAGTCATTGAGCAGCTTCACAAGGTGGAACAGTTAGATGTGATCACAAAACAGGATGAGCCAACTCAATGGGTGAACAGCATGGTGACAGTTAGAGAAAACAAGATTAGGATTTGTATGGATCCTAAAGATTTGAACACTGCGATTAGAAGAGAACATTATTAACTTCATACAGTGGAAGAGGTGGTGTCACGCATGCCCGATGAACAGTATTTCTCTGTGCTGGACGCAAACCAAGGGTTTTATCAAATAAAACTGGATGAAGAGAGCTCCAAACTGCACATTTAACACACCCATTGGCAAATACTGCTTCAAGCGCCTTCCCTTTGGCATCTTATCTGCCAGTGAAGTGTTCCAGAGAGCAGTGGCCTAGATGATCGAAGGGTTGGATGGTGTTGTAAACATTATTGATGATCTGTTGGTCTGGGAAAACTCGCTAGCGCAACATGATCTGAGGCTACAAAAGCTACTGCAAAGAGCTGATGAAAACGGCCTGAGATTCAGCAAGAACAGATGTTCAGAATGATGGAAGTTAAGTACACTGGTCACACACTCCGTGCAGACGGACTGCGGCCTGATGATAAATTTTGAGCCATTATTCAGCTGCTGCCTCCTGTTGACAAACAAGCATTGATGCAGTTCATGGGAATGGTCCAATATATATCTCCAAATTCATCCCCAACCTCTCTGAGATCGCTCCTCCACTTCCGAAGCTGCTGCAGGAAGAAACCAAACGGCACTGGGAGGAGAAACTTGTGTAAAACCGACATGATTGAGTTTAAGTTTACAATGTTAATATTTGAGGATGTATTTGATGCAACTGAGGTTACAAATGGTGAGATTTTGTTCTGTTTAGCTTACTGCAAAGGTCTGTCTTGTTTATCAGAGTGGTACTGAATTCAAGTGAGCATTAAGTGAGACACTTTGTCAGTGCTGTTGTGATGTTAGTTGTTACTCTCTTCCAGTTTGCTCCTAAGGGGGGAAAAATAAATAAATAATAAGAAGGGGTATGTAATGTATTGCTGTTTAATTGTGAGGGAATACCAGAAGAAGGAGTATTCCGGTATGGCCAGGGAGTAAAATAAATGTTTGACTCGCTGTTGGTAAACAACTCAGTCCTCCTGTGAGGTTAGTGGTGTAACACCAAACATTACAGAGTTGTTCTGAAGCTGGATCATTACCTTCAGGAGAAAATGTCTCTGTTTCCTCCATTATAACCAGCAGCTCCTAAACTGGGAGGATTAAGAACTTTCAGAACATTCATTTTAATAAAAGTTTCTTAAAAAAAAAACAAAAAAAACAAGACTTGTAACGCCATTGTTGTAATTTTTATGGTGTAAATTGAGGAGGGAGGGAACTAGAACAGTATCGGCTCCAAATATCGGCTTAACAAAATCAGCAGCATCAGGCTTGAAAAATCTACTCCAGTCGATCCTTAGTGTTGCTGCTCTTATTTTCCTCCTGTTTTTTCCATCTACTGGTGAAATGTCTCGTTTTAACCATCTGAAATATGTTGCTCTTCTACTGGAAATAAAATATTGCTTGATGAGATTCTGGTTTCAACTAAATTCTACTCAGCGCCTGATGTTGCTGGAACTGTGGTTGTTAAATCTTTTTCTTTTATGTCTTTGTGTTTAGCTGGTAAACTATCAACGGATGACCTGAACGCTCTGATTGCTCATGCCCATCGTCGCATTGACCAGTTGAACCGGGAGCTAGCAGAGCAACGAGTCCGGGAACAAATCCACATCAATGCAGCTCTGGAACAGCAGAAACTGGAGGACCAGAAAACGCTGGAAAATGCAGTTAACACAGCACTGCAGCATGTGACGGAGGAGACCCGGCTGGAGCAGGAGAGAAAGGTGCTTTATTTTTTTTATTAGTTCTGTGTTGCATACAGTCCTGTCTACACACACACACACATATATTTATAGGCCTGTCGCAATATGCAATAAGTCAGTTAATTGCACGGTAAGAAAAATGAGCGCAATGAGTTTGCCAGCTGCGATAATATTCATCTTTTTTTTTCTTTCTATCTTACGTTACCATAGACTGTGTATGACAACAGGTTTAACTTCTTGTGGAGTAAACTCTCTCGTGTCATACTTGACACCATCATGTTGCAGCACGAGACCGTGGTGAACCACTTAACCTGTACAAACCGGTACGCTGCATTGGTTTTACAGGGCTGCCAGCTCATACGCACTGGCCGTGAGACTTGCGTAACTGAGTGGCTTCTCACGCTCTCAAAATAAACTTCTGATTTCTCACGCTTAAATACACATCAAGAGCCATGCCGGTGTTCTGTCAGTTTATCATGCTTTGTCAGATCAGCATACACATAGTGCAAACTGACGACTGCACCTGACCCTCAACCCGAATGTGCGTTAACGTAATGTATGCTACTCTGATGCGTATGCTAAACTGACAGAACACCGTCTAATGGAGAGGTTTGGGAGGATTCCCAGTGGGCTGTGTCCCGGCGTTGATGTAAAAAGCGTGGCGTCGCAGCAGCTCGGTTCACTGCTCGTAGATCAGTCTGACACGCAGTGATGAGGGGAGATATTTCAGCTTCACAAACAGCAACGATGCGCAGTAAATCTTTTTTTTTCTAGTTTTTTAATAAAATGGTACTAACTGGCAGCTTTACCGGTTTTCCCTGTCAGAGCTCCATGTTAAATATTTTTAAATATATTTATAGAACAGAGACTTTATTATCTATGAAATTGTTTTTGGTTGTGTTTGGTTTTCATTCATTGTTAATGAGACTGAGAGTCCTTTCTAATTATTGTTTTTCTTTTATTTAAAATTTTTCCAATTCCAGTGTAAAATGTTCTTTAGAAATGAAAGTCTGATCTTTGAAAGGGTGTGTTTGTGTTATTATGGCATTGTCATTATATTAGTTGAGAATGGTCTCAAAATGACAACACGTGACAGCTTTGGTAATCGCAATAATTTCTGAGAAAATTTATCGCACAGCAAAATTGTTATCGTGACAGGCCTATAAATATTTATACTTTATTAATCCGTAGCCGGCATTTAACCCATCCTAGTTGCTAGGAGCAGTAGGCAGCTAGGCAGCAGTTAGGGGTTGAGGGCCTTCCTCATGGGCCCCCAGTGTTTTACCTTAGTTGCCAGCCCGGTGACTTGAACCCAGGTTCTCCAGACCCATGCCCACCTCTGTAACCATAT
>JBAFTB010000008.1:3761319-3776101 GCA_037177355.1 Melanotaenia trifasciata | reverse complement strand
TCCACCGCCTCACAACGTCCCGAGTCAAGGTCAGCAGCCCCCCATCCCCACTGTACACAGTGTTGACGGAGCACTGCCTTCCCCTCCTGAGCCGCTGGATAGTGGACCAGAATCTCCCTGAAGCCATTCGTAAGTCATTCTCCGTGGCCTCTCCAAACTCCTCCCATGCCCGAGTGTTCGCCTTAGCGACCACCGACGCTGCTCTCTGCTTAGTCCGTCAATACGCATTAGCTGACTCTGGAGTCCCACAGGCCAAAAAGGCCCAATAGGACTCCTTCTTCAGCTTGACGGCATCCCTTACTGCCGGTGACCACCAACGAGTTCGGGGGTTACCGCCATGACAGGCACCGACAACCTTGTGGCCACAGCTGCGGCTGGCCGCCTCAAGAATAGAGGCACGGAACACAGCCAACTCGAATTCAATGTTCCCCGCCTCATCCGGGACATGGTTGAAGCTCTGCCGGAGATGGGAGTTGAAACTTTTTCTGACAGGGGACTGCCAGATGTTCCCAACAGACCATCACAACACGCTTGGGTCTGCCAGGCCTGACCGGCATCCTCCCCCACCATCTGAGCCAACTCACCCCCAGGTGGTGATCAGTTGACAGCTCCGCCCCTCTCTTCATCTGACTGTCCAGAACATGCGGCTGCAAGTCCGATGATACGACTACAGGCCTAGAGTGTCCTGGTGCCACGTGCACATGTGGGCACTCTTATGTCTGAACAAGGTGTTTGTTATGGACAGTCAATGAGCATGACTACACCTGCTCGGTGCCTCTCACCGGGAGCAAATCCAGAATGGAAGAGGGTCCAGCCTCTCAAGGACAGTGGTTCCAGAGCCCAAGCTGTGCATCAAGGTAAGTCCAACTATATTTAGCCGGAACCGCTCAACCTCGCGCACCAGCTCAGGCTCCTTCTCCACCAGAGAGGTGACATTCCATGTCCCTAGAGCTAGCTTTTGCAGCCGAGGATCAGACCGCCAGT
Organism: Melanotaenia trifasciata; assembly: GCA_037177355.1. Taxonomy (NCBI): domain Eukaryota; kingdom Metazoa; phylum Chordata; class Actinopteri; order Atheriniformes; family Melanotaeniidae; genus Melanotaenia; species Melanotaenia trifasciata. The sequence continues at coordinate 3,775,117 of JBAFTB010000008.1, read as the reverse complement.
GTCCCTGCCTCTGACAGCCGCCCAGCTCACACAACACCCGACCTCTATGGCCCCTCCTGCAGGTGGTGAGCCCCTGGGCCCCATGGGCAAAGGCCCGGCCACCAAGCGCTCGCCTCCGTGTCCCACCTCCAGGCCTGGCTCCAAAGCGGGGCCCGCGTCCGGGCAAGGGAAACCCTGGTCCTTGCTTTGTCATCATCATAGGTGTGATTAGAATTTCATGTAAAAACAAACATTATTTATGTTTATATGTACTTTATGGCTACTTTGCAAACTCTTTTATCTAAAGTGATGTACAATAAAAATACATTAGTTTTATTTGCCAAGAAAAGAAAAAATGCAATTTAGAGTAAATTGCACTATTTTGTGATTGTGTCATAATTTCCTAAAGTAAACATGTGTCTTGTATAGGCCTTCATATCAAGCAAACACATTATTTTGTCTCATGGTTTTGCATATTTTGCTTCCATGCTGCCAAAGGAAACATGCCAGCAGATATATATTCTCATATTTTTGTAGCAGGCTCCTCTGAAATGTGGCAATATGTGTAACTTTATGGTGGGAGGCTGTACGGCCTCACAGGGACAGCTGGATGGCAAAACCGTTTTCTTGGGGTTTTCTAAGTGTATTATCTTGTAAACCTTTGCAGCTACGGCTTTGTAAACGGTACCATCGAAACGGGCCGGTTCTCTAACTGGTGTTTCCAAATCAGTCCGAATCAAGGACCGTTTTGTTTATGCCACAGACACCGCAATGCTTAATCTGGAGGTTCAACAACAATAAATAAACATACAGAGCCTATAGCATTAATCATGTTAATTTTATAACATGTATAGCCTTTATATTTTTAGCCACGAAACGGCTAATAAAACTGCTAACATTTACGTGTGTTAACTCTGCTGAGTTGGTATAACCGCAGCCTCCAACAAATGATCAGATCCATAACTGTCATCAGGGATAGAAGAGATAGGTAGCATGCTGCCGTTTATATTAGAATTAGGACTGATTAACTTCATACTTACATTTGTACAAAATACCCTCTGCACCAGTACCAATGAGTCAGCGGCCGGCATTATTCAGCTCTGGAAAACTGGTTAAAAGTCCCTCCCCTTTCCGCTACGTCAGCAAGACTGCGTCCGTTTAGTTTGTATTTGTTTCACACGAAATGTTTGGCCAAGTTTAGGGCAGCGTCCGGGTACTTTCAGTGCACTGAATTTTTGCTGAAATTATGTTAGTAAGGCTTGGATTTTAAATTCATTGGATATTATAATTAATCTTCTAAGCAGACCAGACGGTAGATTACTCATCACAACCAAGTGACTTGGGACTTGACTTGGACTTTTAAAAAAGGACTTGTGAACGTCTCTGCTGCACATGATTCCTTGTTAAGCTGTAAAACGGACATAGATTTATCATAAAAAGTTCCTTACCATAAAAAGTGCACTTCTGGAGCCATAATAACGTTCTGCAGTGCTGACCTGATGTGAATGTGTATGTCTGCTGCCCTCTAAGTGCTTTCCTCCAATAAACACACAGTGTGTGTGTGTGTGTGCGCGTGTGTGTGTGTGTGTGTGTGTGTGTGTGTGTGTGTGTGTGTGTGTGTGTGTGTGAGAGAGAGAGTTATAGAGAGAGAGCGAGCGAGGGGTGGTCCATGTGTGAAAAGAATTGGAAGCTGAAACAAAGTGGAACAGTAACATACGGAAGTCGGACCCTGAGCATACAAACATGCAGCCACCACCCAGGAAGGTGAGTCTAATGCTGTACTCATCGTCATGCAGACAGGACTTCCTTCTTTAATCCTCGCTTTTATTTTGGTTGCATGTGTCATATTTACAGCAAACTGTTAGTAAATGATGTAAAAGGACAGTTTGACTTGATATTCCCAGTTTTTTTTTTTTTTTTACATTTTCAATAATACTTATTGTACTCAGAGAATCTGGTATTTTGGCAACTTTTTCTGCAACTCAAATATTTTATGGCTGGCTGCGTTTGATTCAGAGGAGACATTCAAAGCAGCTGATTTTCAGCATCCTTCAGGTCAGATTGTTGTTTAAAAGTAGCAGCGCGGCAGGAATCTGGAAACAAAACAAAAATCTGCAACATAAACTGATTTAACACCATCTTTTGGGATTTCAACAGATGTGAGATGGAAATTGAAAGTGTATAAAGCAGTAAATGTCCTCAAACTGTCGTTTTGCTACTCCTACAGAAGATAATCCTCAGATGTCCAAACTATTACTTGTACCAGTTTTTAGACTATTTTCTATGTGCCATGAAGACGGTATTAGAAGCAAACTGCTCAGCTAACACTGTCTGAAATATAACTTGGGGATAAACTGGGATTACTGGGATAACGAAACTCTCTGTACAAGAATAACCATGTGATTATCACCCCGTACCAGGTTGTAGGTAGTTTGCTGATGATAAAAATTTGTGTTCAGGCGAAGGAGAACCAACAGGTGAAGCTGGTGTTCTCAGAGCAGCTCAGCAAACTACAGAACAAACAGAATCAGGACATGGAGCTGCTGGAAGAGATCAGGTGAGCTGGGATTCACAAGGCTGAAGAAATCTGCACCAATCAGACAAAGACTGATCAGATCAGAAACCCTGGATTAAAGCTCTTAATCTGCAGGCAGGTAACATGGTTTGTTTCTTTCAGGTCTTTCAGTAAGCAAAGAGCAGCTATAGAGAAAGAGTACGGTCAGGTGAGTATTCTTCTATTTTAGTCCAGTCTTACTGTCACTGACACCTCCACTGTCTACTGGAAATGCTCATAATTTATTGATCTGAGCTCCATATTGGGACCTGAGTGTTTTGTGTGGTTAAAACCCATGTGGAGACATTTTAGAAACAAGAAACAGTGGTGACCAAATGTAAAGCTGTGGAAAACACCCAAATCAAGCTTTATTTTCAGGCTGATCCAGGGCAGATATTCTTTGGTAAAAATGTGATTTAACTTTTCTGCAGTTGTAAGTGAGGCTTTTTCAGGAAAACAGTGTCAGCTTTGTACTTCTGTACATTGGTGGAGAATTCCATGTGTGTGTGTGTGTGTTTATCTGTGGCTGCAGCTTCTGTGTAAACAACTGCTGCAGACGTAGCTCTTTATTCATCTTTATTTATCTCAAAGGGGCAATTTAGGGGAATGCAAGTTTATTTGTACATCCCATTTTACATCTAAGACAATTCAAGGTAAACTAGAAGTAAGTAGAAGAAGTAGTAAATTTGAAGTAATTTAGCAGGGAGAGTAACAACACAACACCAAAAAAAAAAAAAAAAAAAAAAACATGAGCAAAATGCAAACAAGGACAATCAATGCACAAGAAGTATTGTCTTAAAGGCTGCCACTGACAATTGTTCTGTACTAGTTTTAAGTAATAAAGAAACACCGTCTACATAGATGGTCAGCTTGGACACATCATCAGTGAAGTACCCAGGGTCATTGGGTGTTTCGGGTCTTTGATCTTCAGACACCCTCACCTGTGCTACCCAGCTGGGGGTGATGAGACCCAAGCAGCTTGCTACACCATGGATCCCCTCTTTTGATCCACAATCACCTGGAAGCACTCTCCGCTACTTCACTTATGTTCTAGGTGGCTTGCCTCTCCTGCAACCCTCTGACACCAAGGAGCCGGAGTGCAGAGACTGGTCTGGAAATCCCCAACACCCACCTCAGTTGGCTCACAGCGTGCCCTCCACCCGCTCCCTCTGCTGTTCTCAACCAGCTCCTGGTGCTTGGCCTTCTTACACTCGTGAGCCTCTTCAACTAATGACTTTCTGATAGTTGATTAATCATTAACTATTAAAACGACTAGTTGACCAATGCCTCTTCTTTAAATGTTGGAGCTTTGCAGATGTACTTTTGTGGTGTGCTTTACAAATCTCACATGTATTTAATTTATTTTATAAGTTTAACGTGAAGTTATCCCAAACTTTTGATGTCCTCTTCCGCTGTTTTGTTCCCTGGTCAGTCGCCATCGTTTTCCCCTGGTGGACTTTATTGCGCATGTGCAACTCTCAGCAGAGATAGGAAAAACAGACAATGTCTCACTATGTAGTTTTTTTTCTTTGCGCATGGGCAACTCTCAGAGATAGGTATAAGACGATGTCTCACGCTGTAGTTTTTTTTTTCTTCCAACAATAGTTGACGGGTAAATTCATTGTCGACTATTTTTATTGTTGACTATTGTCAACAACGTCAACTGCTCGTTGCAGCCCTACTGTCTTGTCAGGTCCAACTGCAGCTGCCAGTCATGAGCCAAGGCTAGTAAGCCTGTTAAGGTCTTCAGCTAGTTTGGAGGCTTCTCTCCTGCCTAGACAAAATGTTATGTTACGCCTTGCTGGTGTTAGTGTTTGGCTTTCTGGATCCCTGTGCTGATGGCATCCGCTACTGCCTTTAGAAACTGGTTGTGGCGCCACATGTACCTCCGTTCTCCCAGGGCCTTTGGGTAGCAGCTCAAAATGTGCTCAAGGGAACCCCTTGCTTGGCATAATGGGCATGCTGGTGTTTCGACAAGACCCCAGCTGTGCAGATTGGATGGGCTTGGAAGGACATCGTACACCGACTGCATCAGAAATCGAAGTCTTGCTGCATCCCACTTCCACATCTCTGTCCAGGTGCTCTTCCGTGCCAATGCCTGGTCCCAGTTTGTCCAAGCCCCTTGTTGCTGCAAGGTCACTGTCCTGCTGTGACGCTCCTCCTCCACCTCTGCTCGGATCTCTTTCTCAATCAGCTGCCTTCTGTCGCTCCCCTGAACTTTGTCCAAGTGAGGTCTTAAGTGCATCCCCAGGCCAGCTCATCCAACTGCCAAGGAGCCTACCAGGACACTGTGTCTCAGTCTTGCCTCTGCTTGCTTGACTGCTTCATGGGCCTGCCACTTTCAACCGTTCTTTACAGTAATGCCTGCAGAAGAAACTCTGCTGAATCACTGTCAAGCAGCACCTCTCTGGCTCTGGTGACCTTGAACTCCTCTACTATGCTGGTGCAGGGGAGCTGGAGCTTGTTGGTGTGGCCATACAAGGCAATGATGCTGAGGCTCTTCGGTAGGGCAAGCCATCTGCAAAGGAGCTCATTGATGCTTCTCTCGTAGCCCTCTAAAGTAGATGCTGAGACTTTGTAAATCAGCAATGGCCAGAGGAGTCTAGGCAGAATCCCATGCTGGTAGATCCATGCCTTGAACTTTCCAGGGAAGCCTGACGTATCCACTGCTGACAACCAGAGCTTCAGTTCCCTGCAAGTGGACTGAACCGCCGTGTCTTTCAATGTGCCATCGAAAATCTTCCCCAGACTTTTGACAGGCTTTTCAGTCACTGATGGGATTTGTGCTTCATCCACTTGAAAGCGGAACTTATCCACCACTTTCCCTTTCCTCAGGACCAGGGATCTTGATTTAAATAGCTTGAAAGACATCCTTGCCCATGTAAAGAGCCTTTCCAATCCACAGAGGAGCCATCAGCATCCTGCCACTGATGTTGATGTCAGTGAGATCATCCATGAAAGCTTGGATTGGGGATTGGCAGATGCCAGATCTGGACAGGGGCCCTTGACATTCTGCCTCAGCTGCTTTGACAAGCATGTTCATCACTAAAGCAAACAGCTTACAGTATACGGTACAGCCAGAGATGATGCCTTTCTCCAAATGATGCCATGCAGATGTTATTTCCCTTGAAGTGAATCTCAAGCTGAAGCTACCATAGTAGTCCTGAATAAGCTCACAGACCTTCTCGAGTACATGGTGTGCCATAAGGGTTGTCGCCACAAGCTTGTGTGGGATGGATTTGTAAGCATTGTTGAGGTCAAGCCTTGGTTTTCCTTTGCTCCACGGATTAGCTAAGTGACCACTCCAGTGTGCTCTATACAGCCTGGTATGCCCGGAGCCCCACCCTTTTGAACTGCAGAATTCCTTAGGAGGTACTCTGTCAGCTGGTTGGCAAGAACCCTGAAAAAGATCTTGCGTTCCACGTTAAGGAGAGAGATGGTCCGGAACTGGGTGATGTCCTTTGCGTCCTCCTTTGGAATCCACACACCTTCTGCGTAATGCCACTGCTTGGCTACCTTCCCCCTTTGCCATATTACCCTAATGAGCCTCCATATCCTCTGCAGGAGTCTCGGGCACTGTTTGTATACCTTGTATGTCAGTCCACTTGGCCCTGGAGCAGCACTGGCGTGCGCTGCTCTAACCACCTCCCTGACTTCTGCCAGGGTGGGCTCGCTGGTGACAAACTGGATGGAGGGTTCTGGTGGTGGAATCAGCTCTCTGCAGGGGGGCAGGTCTTCCTCTCTCCTGCTGTCACTATAGCTGTTACTTAGGTGTTTGTTGATCTCCTCTCCCGAGGCCATGAGATGACCACTGCGTTTCTGCCCAAGCAACTGTTTAGTGAATCTGAATGGACTGGCTATGAAGGCAGCCCTTTTGCGAGCCCTCTCCCAGCCTCTAATCTTGTGGTACTCCGCTCTTTCGTTTCGTCCTAAGGATGCTCCAGAGCTCTCTTAGGGCTGGTCTGTCCTCCTCTTCTGTTCTCTTGTGCTGCTGTTTCAGAGATCTCAGCTCTTTCCTTAGCTGGCTGATCTTAATTTCACGTCTGTTTGGTCTGGATGGTCTGTTTGGTCTGGGTGTTGCAGTATCTCTTGCATTGGCTTTTGGTTGTTTTATGCCAAATATCTCTGCACTAATGTTGACAATCAAGGTACTCAGTAGTTGGAGTTGCTGGTCCACTCCCCCCTTTGATGCTGCTCCAAGAGCTGAATCAACATCTTCGTCGAACCACTGCCACTCTAATGCGTTGCATGCTACAGGCCATAAGACCCGGCGATGTTCTGATGAGTTACAAGGTATAGTGAGAGGGGCTTGGGGGCTCTGGACTCTGTGGGGTTCCCCTGGGTCCTGCTCCTCCTCTGTCTCACCATATTTCATGTGTCTTAGAATATATGTTTCTGAATATTTTGTATAGCGGATTTTAAAGACCCACATTTTTTACTTTGGGACCTGATTTTAAGTTTTCAGGCCCCAAAATGCCAGTTCCATGTCTATGAAATGTCCAGATGTTAAAAACTGAAGCAGATACTCCTAAACTCCTGTGTGGACATGGATTTCATTTTAACAATCCCACAGGACCTAGAAAGTTATACCTCACCAACCTCCTGTGGTCTTTGGGGAGCCCCTAGGGCAGGTATCACCAACTCTGGACCTCTTGAGCCAGTGTCCTGTAGGTTTTCACAGTGTCACTGCTGCAACACACCTGGTTCAAATGAAATATGTCTACAACAGTTTGTTGTCAGGGTATGCACAGCCTCCTAACGACCCATTATTTGAGAGACATATGCACATTTGGAACCCCAGGTTGGGCATCACTATGATGGGCTACCATAGTCATGTGACATAGAAGGAATACTCTGTGGCTGGATTTATGTGACTTTGTTGCTAAAATTCTCAGAGGTGAAACAACTCTGAAACACAGTGGTATCGGGATTTTAATATAAGTACTAAATCCAATATTTTGCCTGACAGATACTGAAGTACTGACTCCAGAGTATCCTTACACCCATCCTTTGATCTGATCTTAGATCAGAAATCAGGTGATTGTGATGTTTTTCAGGCTCTTCAGAGATTAGCTGTTCAGTACCAAAAGAGAGACTGGCAACGAGGAAATACAGACGCCATCACCTCTGGGTAACAACACACACACCGTACTATACACAACTCTAAACACCTTTCAGTTACACATTTTAATAATATATTTTTATGATAAATCTGTCTACCTGCTCTGACGCAACAATTAGTCAGTGTGAAAGCACAGATCCACTAAACTCTTTCTTAGAGTATTCCTTGCAGGGCTTAAAGTATTCCGGTACCGTGCTGGTTCTCTATGCATGTGATGTTTTAATGGCTGTGGAAAAAATATAAAATACACATTAACAATTTGTTTATGCTCAGATATTGGCTAACATGATGTTAAAATCAATTGAATTAATCTAACATATGAGAGCAATGCAGTTTTCGCTCTCGACAGAACACATTACTAACCAGTCATGACTTGAGTGGGGTGGGTCTTGATTGGTCGAGATCTAGCTGCTGTCTAGATCTAACCAGTATACACAGAACTGAGACTTTGGTGAACAGCATCTTGTAATTGAAGCCTGTAGTAGTCGTCCTAACCAATAACAGACTTCAAAATAAATGGTGCTGGGCGTGGATGGAAGAAATAGGCAGAGATGGTAGCTGCTGCAAGAAAGTGAGAGAGCCAGTATTTGTTTCTGTACGTTGTGCTAGTGGAAACTGATATATGCATTTAGCGACTAGAAAGTGCCATCACGTCATGAATCAGACCCTGGACATACAGCAGCTGTCCGGGCAACAGCTGACGTACCAGCATCAATGACTGACTGTGTGACTTAAAAATAAGAGTGTGTGTGTTCATTGCAGAACACAATCTGTCATTCAAAAATTTCCCAGCCTTAAGTTAATCTGTGTAAAAAACAGCCAAAGATAAAAATGCTTTGGCAAAACTATGGTTTAGCACCTGCATTTAAAAAAAGCTTGTCCAAGAAGCTCAAAAATGTACATTTTCACTCAATGTTGATGAAGCATATAGTCAGAGGATGGACAAAATTTCTAAATATCCTTGTTCGCTTTTTTGATGATGATAATCCAACGTAGTAGGAAAGATAACATTGCCAATGCCTCAGCATTTCTGCTGGAACTAAAGGATGTCCTGCAGTCTCATGGACTTAACTGGGAAAAAGTCACTAGTGCCCCACTGGACAATTGTGCTCTCATGAGAAGGAAGAATACTGGACTTGAAACACAAATTAGGAAAGAGAACCCTTACCTTGTAGATATATGTGGAGACACTTTCCATATGATGTCCAGTGCTGCCAAGGCCCTCATGAGCCTGTTCAGCTCAGAATTGGAAGATTTCAGCTCTGATGTATAATGACATGGTATGTATGACAATGAAAAATCACCTAAACATAAGGAGATTTTTTCAGAATTTTAAAGTCTGTTACATCAGTGATTCTCAAACTGGGGGTCGCAAGATGATTTCAGGGGGTTGCCAGATAATTGTGAAAAATAGATATACTTCATTTATCAAATAAATGTAGGATTTTTACCAGGGCTTTCAAAATCAAACCCTTAATGAAGAGTTACATCTTTGAAATTAGCTAAATTACATTAATGCACAAAGAGCAAGTTAGTACACATGCCATATTAAAAGCCTGAATTTGACATTATCTTTGTGAGAGTAGCTGATTTTGGGCATGAATTTGCCTTATGAGAACAGTGAACCACCAAAATCAACTTTATCCTCCTTATTTATGAAGATTCTGACAGTTTTCCAGCTTTATATTTAGAGGATTCTGCAGGATACATCACAAAATTAATCACTAAAGATTTATTTCTGCTCCCTCACGTATGTAAATAGCGATGTCTGTTTCAATTGTTGTCATACATCGCCATCCTCATACTTCCATGTGTCTTTTGCGTTGCCATGGTAAATGAATTCCTCCACTGGTTGGCAGTGCTGAGTTCACTGTATGTACAGGTAGCCCCTGAGGAAGGAGGTGAGCAGCTGAGAGTTGAATTAGCTGATTATTGGGGAGAAAAAAACAAATAATAGGAAAAAATTCTGAATTAATAATAATAAATAAAAAAATTGCTTGTATTTATTTTAGAATGATTTGAATAGTAAAGAAAACCCTCAGCTATCACTGTAATGTTAGGTCCTTAGGTCAGTAGTTTGGGACTCATCCTCCTTCTTTGCAGTAGGAACAGAGACATTTCTAGAGACTGGTTGACTGTTTTCTATTCCAATCAGAAAAATATTTATATTTTCTAGATATCAGAAGATTAACTAGCAACAAACATATAGCATCATATATGTTTCCCCACTAATCTAATGCTTCACCTGTGAGTCTACAAATCTGGTGATAAATTAGACTTCATGTGTTGCTACATGAGGGAGACAATGACGTGGAGGATTGGTAGTCAAATCAATTTCCTTTGATACCGTTGGTTAAATCACTGAAAGCACCTTTAAGTAAAACAAAATGGTGTGAGACCACCAGAAATAATGATTGTGATGCTGTTACACATGACATTCTATCGCTGGAGATACTATATAATAGAACAGCTGGATAGAATAGAAAGCTGGACTTCAGGACTTGATAAGTGATTTTCCAGGGAGAAAGGCATGTTGGGCTCTTGGTGAAAAAGGCTGATCAAGGGCAGTGATGGTGAATGGGATTGCAAGAGCTTGACTCAGCAATAGTGTACCTTTACTACTCCTTGATATCTTTTTACACAAAGTTCTACCTTTTAAAATGTGTTTATTTAATTTTAAAGACAGCTCTAAGCCGTTGTTTGGCTGTAAATCTCCACAGTGGTTTTGCTTGTGACTGTTTTACATTCAGTTCATATAATACAATAAACCATGTGAGGTCCAAGATTTTGTTTCTGAGCCTTTGATTTGTTTCTCCACAGATTATAAATGCATTTCACTTTCATTGAAGAGGTTATTTTGTATTTAGGTTTTGTATTTTAAGTAATTGATCTTGAGACAATTAATTGTTTAAATATTTAAAAAAAGAGAGATTTTGGAATAATAAAGTATCCATCTTGCAGCACATAACTGAAAGTAAATTAACTTCACTGTATTTTTAGTGCTTTCCCTAACTGTCATGTTTTTCATTTCACAAATAGGCATGATGGTCAATATATTATTAAAATGTATTACAGTATCAAAATTTCGGGGGGTGGGGGCCACTTCAGTTTCTTTTCTTGGGGCCCAAAATTCCTGGCAGCGCCCCTGATGGGAACACATGCAAACCAAAATCAAAAGGCTCAGATATTCGTGTTCTTCACAAAGTTTGAAAGGTTAAAAGTCATGATCAACATGTTCAGAGGTATACGGTGTAAGCAGGCAAACTCATGGTAATATATTGTAAATGAGATGAGTTATTAAAAATTGTTGTGGTTGATTTATGCTCATTTCTGACTGATTATGTGTAGCAAATATGTACAGCTCTCTCAGAGAAGGAAGGATATATGAAGTCACCAGAGTTCCTTCTTATAAACTTTCCACTGGGCAACAGAATTATCCCGTCACTTGCTGCCCTGGCTCCATCTCTGATTCAGTGTGACTCTTGTCTGTAGAGCTTTCATCATATTAGGAGGGGCCTTGCCAAATGTTGTTGCACCAGAAGAGATCGGCCAACTAGAGGAAGAGGTATGGGCTCACCAGAGTGATGCAGGCTTGGTACATCATGTCCAGAGCTACACTGAAGAGGATAGCTGAGTGGATGTAGCCTGGTGGAGCAGAGTTGTATCTCTGAAAAATCCTAACAGAGGTATGAGATGTCTCAGCCTGAGTAAGCTGGTCAAAGCTCTTCTTTCCATTTTCACTGGCCCCCTGGTGGAAGGATCATTCAATCGAATGAATGATATTCTTGAATCTGGCAGATGCTCCATGAATTTGGAGACTTGTGAGTGCCTGGTTGTGGTTAAGTCCACAGTAAATGGCCAAACTGATAATTACGGTATGTTGTGATACCGTAATTTTCAATTACACTAAAAAAAAGAGAAGGAGGGTGTGTCAGTACTAAAGCAGAAAAGGATTAGGAAGGCAGCAATAGGCACATTCGGACAGAGAGGTTCTAAGAACACAGTTCTAATAACTGCCCTAGTTCTATGAACGGCCCTTCCCCAGTGGAACTGTTTCATGTTGCATTCGCACCTGAGTTGGGGGCGGTAGTGGGACTGATGTGACGCAACCGTCTGCAACAGTGACGTGTGACTTTAGCGCCACACAACAACAAAACAAAACCCGCGAAAAACAAGACAGCATAAAGTAACACCGGCAAGCTAATATGGAGAACGAAGAGATTGCCATGTTCATGCTCTGCTTGACGGAGATGTTACTGATGGACAATAAAATCAGTTGTCTCACATCGAGGCTGGAAGGCTCCTGATAGTCAGAAGATGAAGAATCTAGCAGCAGGAGATACGCCGCAGACAAGGGAGACGACGTGTAAGTTTAACTTATTAAACATGTGCCGATATACATGTCGTATGAGTAAACATTTCAGACGGTATTCTACTGTCTGCGTTGAGCAGATTACAATAAGTAAATATTTCAGACGTTGCTGCGGCTCATTGAGGAACACTCCTCACCGTCTGGCTGGTCCGGAGCAAAGCTGATGACTGGTGGTAAAAGATTGTTCCCAATTTTACTGATGAGCAGTGGATAGAGAATTTCTGTATGTCCAGGGAGACATTTCAATACATCTGTCGTCATCTGAAGCTGCACTGGAGAGGATGGACACAACCACCTGTTGCAGATACTGAAGGAGATGGAGAACAGCCTTGATGCTTTACCTCCTGCCAACTAATCACAACACACCTTTTCATAATAAGCATCATGTTCTGTAAGTTCGACAGACAGAACATACATGTATACATGATGTACACATTTAAAGAGAAAATGTTTCATAGAAAAGGCATCATTTATTAATTTTTTTGTTATGTGCAAAATAAAGATCTCATCACCTGCTATTAAGCTTTGTGTGCTTTATGGAATCATCTGTAGCAAAGGAGACGGAGTAATCCACCACTGAAGGGTTGGTTGTTACTGAGTTATGGTTTAGAATTATGAGGACATAGTCATGCAGAATTAGCGTATATGAAGGTAAAAATGTAGAAAAGGGTGGTGAAATGTTTACAGGTGTGTAATTTGTGTCCACAAGTATTTGATGCCAGATCTTCGTTAAACATGATAAACTTCGTCCTGTGATATGGTGCATATTAAAAAGTTGATAAACTAATGTAATTTACACCCAGGGATAAGACTTAAAATGTAGTGACCAAAGATGGATTATTTAATATTTCATAGCTATTATAGGTTAATAGCTATGAAATTTATAGGTTAATATAGGGGAGGATGCCGGTCAGGCCTGGCAGACCCAAGTGTGTTGTGATGGTCTGCTGGGAACATCTGGCAGTCCCCTGTCAGAAAGAGTTTCAACTCCCATCTCCAGCAGAGCTTCAACCATGTCCCGGGTAAGGCAGAGAACATTGAATTCGAGTGGGCTGTGTTTCGTGCCTCTATTGTCGAGGCAGCCAGCCGCAGCTGTGGCCACAAGGTTGTCAGTGCCTGTCATGGCGGTAACCCCCGAACTTGTTGGTGGACACCGGCAGAAAGGGATGCCGTCAAGCTTAAAAAAGAGTCCTATCGGGCCTTTTTGGCCTGTGGGACTCCTGAGGCAGCTGATGAGTATCGACGGGCTAGGTGAAACGCAGCTTCAGCAGTCGCTAAGGCAAAAACTCGGGCATGGGAGGAGTTTGGAGAGGCAATGGAGAATGACTTTTGGACGGCTTCGAGGAGATTCTGGTCCACCATCCGGCGGCTCAGGAGGGGAAAGCGGTGCTCCGTCAACATTGTGTACAGTGGGGATGGGGGGCTGCTGACCTTGACTCGGGACGTGAGACGGTGGAGGGAATACTTCAAAGACCTTCTCAATCCCACCAACACGTCTTCTGATGAGGAAGCAGAGTCTGGGATGGCTGGTGCTGGCTCTCCTATCTCTGGGGCTGAGGTTGCTGAGGTGGTTAAAAAGCTCCACGGTGGCAAGGCCTCAGGGGTGGATGAGGTCCGCTCAGAGTTCCTTAAGGCTCTGGATGCTGTAGGACTGTCTTGGCCGACACGCCTCTGCAGCATCGCGTGGACATCGGGGACAGTTCCACTGGACTGGCAGACTGGGGTGGTGGTCCCCCTCTTCAAAAAGGGGGACCGGAGGGTGTGCTCCAAC
>JBAFTB010000008.1:3712630-3725798 GCA_037177355.1 Melanotaenia trifasciata | reverse complement strand
TCGTAAAAAATCTGAATCGTGACTTTAGAATCGTGAATTGAATCGAATCGTGGCTTGAGTGCATCGTTACATCCCTATGATTGACAGTTATAAGAATGTAAGTCTTCTTTCCGTATACATTTAGTTCATTAAAAAACTCTTTGGGGCGGCACTGACCTTTATGGGTAAAGTTTGCATGATCTAGTGCATGTGTGGTTTCTCTCAGGGTGTTCCAACTTCCTCCCACAGTCCAGAGGACTGGTTATCTGGTCACTGTAAATTCTCCTTCTCCATTTACACTTAGAAATCTTTTGAAAATATTTATTTGATGGTGATTTTTAATAATTACAATAATTAATAATAGTATTCACAGGGCTTTTGGTTTGGTCCTTTGCATGTTGTGACGTAGTGTGTGTGATTGTTGTTGGTGTTAAGTAACTGGGATTAGCCTAGTGAACCATCTATATATAATTACTCTGATAAAATTCTTATACTGTAGATTGAAACTGGTTGTGAGTGTGTGACTCCCAAACCTACATTGAATATAGTGCATGTGTTAGTGTGTGTGTATATGTGTTTGACAATGCAGCCATTTTACTGTGAATAACAGACATTTTTGGTCCTCTGAATTGCAGGCCAAAATCCAGATCAGGTGGTGTCCTGGTATAAAGAAATTCTCAAGCTGTCCAGTCGAGGATTGACCATTTTGGCTGCGTTTAAGCATGTTGGGGTGGACCTGAACCTGGTTGTTGTCACACCTCCAATTGCAGAACTGTTTTTTGCTGCACCCGGCAAATATAAGTAACTCCTTAAAAAACACAATAGTCTGGTAAAACTGAATTTTGAGAGAGCGTGCCATTTCCATACAGGAGGATCCAGGAATAGTGGGCACAGCTGAATCCTATAAGGTTTCTGGAAAGCTGCTTCCCAAAGAACAGTCGCTGATGTTATCTTACTGATCGGAAATGGTAAAAAGACAGTTCATTTTGACTTTGTGGAAGGTGTTTCTGTAATAGTGCAATGTCTGTATTATTATTTCATTGTTGAGTTATTTTATCTGTTTTTATAAAGTTTGTCTGTCCATAGGAAATGGCTTAGACAAATTCCAAGTAATCAGTGTGCTTGTTTTAGTAGTGTCATGAACATACATTTTCTTAGTTCTTTTTTATCATGTGTTGAGTTATTTTATGTTTCATAATTTTAAAACATGAGTTTTGAATTATGACAATGACATTTTTTCACTTTTTGATACAAAAAAAATAATATCTTTTACTCAAGCATTGTATTTGTACTTCATAGTTTTTTTGTATTTAGTACTTGAAACTTCTGATCTGTTGGTGTTGGCAAGTTTTTTACTGAGCTGTGTTCTTCATTGTGAGAAACTGCAATAAACATTAACACAGTTTGTTTGATATTCCCATGTGCGGCCTCCTTTCTTTGTTAGAATAACTGACACTTTTCTGAATTTTTAGGCATTGCTAATCTTTAAATCTCTTTTGTAAACGCTTTATAAGGCATAGATAGTGCACACTTTAGATGAGCTCACACTATAGCTTTATTAATGTGTTTCATAACTACCTGCAATTACCTGCAATAATATAAAGTATTTACTAATCATTAGTACATGTCTAAACACTGTAAGTGCAAGCATAAATAAAAAAAAAAAACAACTCATAACTGGTTTGTAAGTGATGCAATACTCCATTTTTAAATGCTGAATTCAAAATTTACAGCCTAAAAATACAATCATTAAACACCCTGTAGATATTATATAGCATATTAATGAAGAGTAAAAAATCATAAATTTATCTATAAAGTATTTATTAATGAGTGTTAAAGCCATAAACAAGCTGTTTAAATGATCAATTCAGGAACTGCTAACTCATAATTAATGTGCTTATCAATGATGAGTAAAACATCTACAACTGTTCTTATAAACCACACACTAATGAGTATTCCTGTAAGAAATATGCCTTGTAAATGATAAATTCAGTATTTATTCATGCTTAACAAATGCTTCATAGTGTGTACTTATTATAAAGTGTTACCAAACTTCTTATTGATATTTGAGAGGTTTTTCAAAATGTAGGTGTTTCCATTAGTTTTTTTTTATTCCAATATTTTGGTTTTGCAAAATACTAAGGGTAATGGAAGCACACCTACTCACCTTCTAATTGCTGAAACAGAATCTATCTTCCCCATGACCGTGAATTGGAATAAATGGTAAAAAAAAATGGATGGATGAATGAAACTCTTTGGTCCAAAATGTAACCATACCACCTAGATCCAGAAAGAATATGATGTGACTTCTTTGCTACCTTTCTCAGCTTTAACTTGGACAGAAAAATAGCAAATGTAGTCTGTATCAACACATCCGTCGCCAGAACAGAGTTTACATTCTGTGTCCACAAACCCACTCAGACCAGTAGGGGGATCGGTTCTGGTCTACTGTCTCGTAGGGGACATGAGCATACATGAGCATATGCTGGAATCAAATTTTGCACCACAAACAGCAAAAGTAGAACATGATTTCTGGTTCTGGTGGCCTGCTCCCAGAGTTTCTGTCCCACAGTGATGTTGAGGACATCTTTGTAACCAGCAGAGTCTCTGCTTTCATGTGACTCCTTGGGTGTGTGGTTTGCTTGAAGTGGAGAAAATAGCAGAATCTCTGAAGTGGACAGAGCTGTTCTCATTATGTTCCCATATAATTACCTGGGTTTAAACTGTGTTTGGTTTGGATGCCAATGCTTGGTAGAGTCTTTAGCTGAGTTTCTCCCCGTCATGTTGCTTCCTGTAGCAGGATCTTTTGGATCTTTTGCTGCCCCCGTATAGGGGTTCTAGTCAAGAAGAGATTTAATGAGCAATGTTGTGTTTGCACTACAGCATAAGACTCTTTTTCTATATAGACTCTTTTTTGTGTGAAATGTTCCATTCATGGGAAGAAATTGAACATTTTTGTAGTTGTTTGGTAATAAAAAATCATTTTTGGTTAAAAATCAGTCCATGAAAGCAAACAAAAAATGTAAATGTTGTTATTGTGTGCATCAAACCAGACACTAAAAAAAAGATTCACACTTTACTTTTTGTGACATGTAAAGGCCCATTTATGCTGGAGGCAGACGATGGATACGCAGACGGACATATACGCAGACAGACGGACAGTTTCGTCCGTCTTCTGCATTTGATTACGTATGTAATTTGGTCCGTTTTCAGGGAGCTAGCTATCTGTCCCTTGACGCAAAAGATGAAGCCATAACCGTAGAAATCGTGGGGGCAGTGCTGCGTAGAATAGCTGACATGCTACCAGTGAAAGAAACAAACCAGAGAAGAAGAGGATCAGGAAGGGAACAAAAAAGCAGAAGAAGAATGAAGCTGAGGACAACAACTGTAGAAATGCAAGCTTTTGAAGAAAGACTACAGGTGCTCATCATAAAATTAGAATATCATGAAAAAGTTTATTTATTTCAGTAATTCCATTCAAAAAGTGAAACTTGTATAATGCAGACATTCATTCCTCACAGACTGACACATTTCAAATGTTTATTTGATTAATTTTGATGATTATAACTGACAACTAATGAAAATCCCAATTTCAGTATCCCAGAAAATTAGAATATTGCTTAAGACCGATACAAAAAAAGGATTTCTAGAAATGTTGGCCAACTGAAAAATATGAACATCAAAAGTATGAGCATGTACAGCGCTCAATGCTTAGTTGGGGCTCCTTTTTCCTGAATTACTGCAGCAATGCGGCATGGAGTCCATCAGTCTGTGGCACAGCTCAGGTGTTATGAGAGCTCAGGTTGTTCTGACAGTGGCCTTCAGCTCTGCATTGTTGGGTCTGGTGTATCGCATCTTCCAAGTCCTGTTGGAAAATGAAAATCTGCATCTCCATAAAGTTGGTCAGCGACAGGAAGCATGAAGTGCTCTAAAACTTCCTGGTAGACGGCTGCATTGACCGTGGACCTAAGAAAACACAGTGGACCAACACCAGCAGACGACATGGCACACAAACCTTTACTGACTGGAAACTTTACACTCAACCTCAAGCAACAGGGATTCTGTGCCTCTTCTCTCTTTCACCAGACTCTGGGATCTTGATTTCTAAAGGACATGCAACATTTTCTTTCATCTTATTATTATTATTATTATTATTATCAGAGAACATAACTTCGGACCACTCAGCAGCAGTCCAGTTCTTTTTGTCTTTAGCCCAGGCGAGACGCTTCTGATGCCGTTTCTTGTTCAAGAGTGGCTGGACACAAGGAATGTGACAGCTGAAACCAATGTCTTGCATGTGGTGGTTCCTGAAGCACTGACTCCAGCTGCAGTCCACTCTTTGTGAATGTGAATGCTCCCGGTGAGAGGTGCCGAGCAGGTGTGGGCATGCTCATTGCCCACACCTGTGCATCTGTGCGTTGGGGTTTACACTGATGGACGAAGGGGTAGCCTCCCTCTGCCTTCAGGTGGGGGGACGAGTCCTGAATGTTGTTTGTGCTTATGCACCAAAAAGCAGTCCAAAAAGGGTGGGTACACTTTTTGGGGGTGTTGGAGAGCACTCCTTCTGGGGACTCCCTCGTTCTCTTGGGGGACTTCAATGCCCACATGGGCAATGACAGCGAGACCTGGAAGGGCGTGATTGGGAGGAATGGCCCCCCTGATTTGAATCCGAGTGGTGTTTTGTTGTGCTCGTCATGGATTGTCCATAACGAACACCTTGTTCAGGCATAAGAGTGTCCACGTGCACTTGGCACCAGGACACTCTAGGCCACAGTTTGATGATCGACTTTGTAGTCTGACTTGTGGCCGCATGCCTTGGACATTCGGGTGAAGAGAGGGGCGGAATTTCTAGGCTCAGCCGAGGTGTTGAGAGGATACGATTTGGTGGTCTCAGGATTGGGTCTCTGCTCTTTGCGGATGATGTGGTTCTGTTGGCTTCATCGGTCTGTGATCTTCAGCTCTCACTGGAGCGATTCGCAGCCGAATGTGAAGCGGCTGGGATGAGAATCAGAACCTCCAAATCAGAGACCATGGTCCTCAGCCAGAAAGGTGGATTGCCTTCTCCGGGTCGGCAATGAGGTCCTGCCCCAAGTGGAGGAGTTCACATATCTCGGGTCTTCACGAGGTTTACGGGTGAGGGAAGGATGGATCGGGAGATGGACAGGCGGATTGTTGCGGCGTCTGCAGTGATGCGGACTCTGCATCGGTCTGTCATGGTGAAGAGGGAGCTGAACCAAACGGCAAAGCTCTGAATTTACCGGTCGATCTACGTTCCCACCCTCACCTATGGTCACAAGCTGTGGGTAGTGACAAGAACAAGATTGCGAATACAAGCGGTCGAAATGAGTTTTGTCCGCAGGGTGGCCGGGATCTCCCTTAGCTGAGAAGCTGGGTGATCCGGGTGGGGCTCAGAGTAGAGTCGTTGCTCCTCCATATCGAGAGTCTGGGTTTCCCTGCTTAGGCAGCTGTCCCCGGGACCCGACTCCGGATAAGCGGCAGATAATGGATGGATGGTCAGTTATAATCAATATTAAAAGAAATAAACATTTGAAATATGTCTGTGAGGAATTAATATCTACATTATACAAGTTTCACTTTTTGAATGGAATTATTTAATTAACTTTTTCATGATATTCTAATTTTATGACAAGCACCTGTATGTGTGAGTGTTTAGGGCATGTTGGGAGGTTGGAAACAACTTTATAGCGATGCATTACCACCTTCAAACGGTGTCTGAAACTAACGTTGGCTCTTGGGAGTGAACTCTGAACTCAGCACTGCCCACTAGTGGAGGAACTGACTTAACAACCATGGCAACGTAAAAGACGCATGGAAGCATGAGGACGACGACGTAAGACAATGTTTGCAATGGACGTTGCTATTTACGTATGTAAGGAAGAATAAATGAGCCTTAGGGATCATTAACCAGATAAAACTAATGTCTAAATATAATATTCTGTTCAGCTGATTTTGTCCTCTCTGGGGACATATTTATGAGTTAGAGACTATGAAACACTACAGCAGTTGAAAAGCCAAGGTTTATTATAGTTCATCCAGAGGGGAACATAGATGTCTGAATAAATCTTTTCATTTCACTGTAAGAAGTAAATCCTTTGACCTGCCGGCCTTAGTGTACTCAGGTATATACATCCAGACATCATGGTGGTCTTCACAGCAAAGCCATGGATGTTTTGGGGTCAATTCATAAGCTGAGACATAAAAAAATAGGGGTGGGACTGTAATGAGTTAATTACAATTAATTAACTACAAAAAAAAACAAAAAATGAACATGTTAAAAATGTACACCCTCAATTGCATTTGTAAGTGCACAGTTTACTGGTACACCGATTATATTGATGCACATGTCAGGGCTCGGCTAACACAGCGGTGCTAACTTAGCTTCTTTTGCGCTATTTTGAGCAAGTTTTCAAACTAACGACTATTTAAAAAACAAAAAAACAACTAGCGAAAAATCTAGCGACTTTTTCTGGTGTTATTGGAGACTTTTAGAAACACTTGTATCTGTTGTGGTGCTTCGTTTCAAAGTGTCTTCTTACATTGTATTCTTTCATTACAGCCTCACTGTCTCCACACAGACACTCAGCTTAACATCCACAAACATATTCTCTGTTTTCTAAGTCT
This sequence comes from Melanotaenia trifasciata, assembly GCA_037177355.1. Lineage (NCBI taxonomy): Eukaryota > Metazoa > Chordata > Actinopteri > Atheriniformes > Melanotaeniidae > Melanotaenia > Melanotaenia trifasciata. The sequence continues at coordinate 3,719,177 of JBAFTB010000008.1, read as the reverse complement.
ACTTTTCCTTTAGCCATTTTTTGGGAATAGGGATCTGTGACAAAGGTGAGTATCTCTGTCGAGCTGCTAGAGAACAAATGAGGTATGCGCTCGAGAGCCGTGATTGATGCACCAATACACTGGCAGTGCATTGTGAGACTTGTAGTATCATGAAGGTGAATGTACTCTATCAACGGGCCAGGTCGCATAGTGATTAGATATGATTATGCGGGCCAAAGATAATCCATTCATGTGGCCCACGGGCCTTAAGTTTGACATGTATGCACTGGAGGCTCGGCCCTCACGCAGTATCCAGCTGCCAGCTGCAGAGCAGGAGACGTTCCCCTCTGCTCCAGGACCAGACTGGAAGCTGCTGCTGGCTGATCCTGCCTGGCTTACAGACATATTAATGCCTATTAATGAAGCGTGTGGAGGAAAACATTTAGAAATTTAAAACTTCTGTAACATGTTGTAGACTCTTAATCAGAGAACAGCTGGAGCTGCTAGTTAAAGTACTTAAAGTGACACTTTAACTTTTAGGTCTGTTCATTTGGGCCAGGGATATTTTCTATTTCATTTTCTACTTCATTTTTAATTGAAATGCAATTAATTGCATTTTTCCAGACATTACTAGAGTTTGAGTTTACAATATTAATGTCTGTCTATTATTTGATTTGGTTGTATTGTCATGTGATTAAAATGTGATTAATTGAGATTAATTAATTACAAAGGCTGTAATTACTGAGATTTTTTTTTAATTGAGTCCCACCCCTAAAAAAAATAAAAAAATAAAAAAAAATAATGCTTAGCTGGACATCTTCTACAACCAGTCCAGTCTCATCATATTCACTGCTGTGGTTAAATGATTCAAAGCATGCTAATATTATTGTAAGTTTCCCGTAGCTCTTTGTCTGGATCATTGCAGGAGACTTCCTGTTTGGGTGGATTCTCCTTCCTCTTCCAGCCTCTTTGTTCCTTCCACCTGTTCAACCTTACAGTCTCTAATATCCTCTATCTCCATCATCACCTCTGTTACGGAGCTGTCGCTGCTCTGACCCTGAGATCGTCTGGCACCTGGAGGACAAATATCTCCTTCTTCAGCTGGACTTATTTCTGCTTTTTCTAATTTAAATGTATGTTTATTGGTCTCTGCTTCCCCTTCTACCATGGTGATGACGGAGAATTCTCTCTTGCTGTCAGGACTGGCTTTAACAATCATCACACTGCTGATTCTGCTTCCTTCGGGTGGGGATGATGGCTGAGAGCTGGAAGATGGAGGAAAACTACTCAGTGTGTCTTTAGAAAGCTGATGTGAAGCAGAGGAAAGGTGGAAAGCTTCGGGTTCTCCAAGCTTCGTGATTTTTAGGTTTCCAGCTCTTTTTATTTCCTTTTTTTCCTCAGTCTTTGAGATTGTTTCTTCCTGCATCGACAAGCTGGAAGCAACATCTTCTTTGGTCATAGACGGTTCAGACGTCACATTCTTTGATCTCTGGGTAGAATGATGGGAACTTATGAAGGAGAGATTTTGGTCAGCTGGAGAAGAAGACGAGGTTGTTGGTGGTGATGGGTTAGCAGTAGCATCCAGGGATGGAGACTGGCTTAGTAATGGGCTAGCGCTTTGGCCCAGGGATAAGGCTGGATCAGGAGATGGGCTGGACTTCTCCAAGTCTGGCAGGAGTTTCGAGCTTGTTGTGAGGGCAGCTTCTGTTTCCTCTGATTGCTTGTTTCTTGAGCTACTTTTGGGGCTAGGTGACTCAGCCGGGGACAAGGTAGGAGTTTTTAAGGAAGAAACTGAAGATAGAGTCTTGTTGGGGAAGGATGGTGGTGGGGATGACCCTAAGCTTATTAAAGCTAGACCAGCACCAAAACCTGGCTCCAGGTCTGGGCTGGAGCTTGGGTCAGGGGGAGTTTGGGTTACTGGGAATCTTTTGTTAGAATGAGGTTCAGAGGGATCAGTATCAGGAGTGAAACCCGACCTGGACGGCGGCATTGGGGTTATAGGTGTTGAGGTCTGTTGTGGACCTAGATTGGATAACTCGTCGATCTTTAACACTTTATCATCAACGTTTACGGTTTTCTCGGATGAACCAGGAAGACAACTGGGAGCAGAGCCTACTGTACTCCCAGTAGAAGATTTGAGCTTAGTTTCAGATTCAGGACCAGGACTAAGGTCAAACTGAGTCTGCTTTGGCTCAGTTTCAGGCCTGGAACCAGGCTTTGGATCAGCTTCAATGTTCTCCGTCTGGAGAGGTTCTTCCACCACTATAGATGGCTGCTGGATAGCAAACCTGATCCCTCCAGCCTCCCTCCCTATCACCTCTTTTACTTTTATTCCTATGGGATCACTGCCCCGTCTCAGACCAAAAATGGTCACGCTCTTCTTTCTCTTCCCCACGTTTGCTGCTACTCCATTGGCACTTTCTGAAGGAACATCTTTAAACATGTTTCTCAGATTGTACTCCCCATCCTTTCTCTCCTCGCTGTCCTGGGACTGGTCCAGATGGTCCCTGGAGACAGCTCCACGAGGCTTCTTATCAGTGTGAGTCACCCGAAATCTGATAAGACAAAGATACAGTGATTATGCATCATCTACTCTTTCCTGACGGCTTGCTAACAGTCTAACTTCTACATCATCACCTTCCAACAGAAAAGACAGTCTGCTCTCCAGGACGTTGTTTGAAACGAGGCGTTCTGCTGTGTCTGTGGCCCTTTTTAGACCGAACCTGGGCACAAAGGAGGCAGGAATTGTGGTCGGTGCCTGAGTGGACCGTATGAAGGTGTGGAGGAACACCACCAATGGACTCCTTACGCAACCTAGACATCAACAATTACAAAATGTTTTACAGTATGCAAGTCTGAACCTTTCCGAGAAAATCTCTAAGATTATTTGAAAAATATTAATATCGATAGGTGATAGGACGTATTATGACAGTTGTATTATGACACATTAATCATAATTATTCACCATTGCTGGCACCACTATGCCTGAAATTTGCCATTTTTACTGTATTGCATCAACAGAATGAGCCGATGCTACAAATATTTTGTGTTAACTGACCTTCCCTTGGATAAACGTCAGATTCCAAGGGTCAGTAAATGCAGCATGTAATGTACTTCTATATATTGTTCTAAATCATCTCTACCATGTTGTAGATCACAGGTGTCAAACTCCGGTCCTTGAGGGCCGGTATCCTGCAGGTTTTTATTGTTTCCCTGATCTAACACACCTGACTGAAATTAATCGGTTATTGTGAAGAAGTTGACAAGAAGCTGTTGGATCCATTTGATTTTATTCAGGTGTGTTAGATGAGGAACGCCATGACAAGCGAAAAATGGATATTGTGGTTCTCCAGCTGTTTGACTACGAAGGACAAGCAGAGACGACTGTACCTATACATCCGAGTATCGAGAGTAAAGGGAAGATGACACATGTGGAAGCTAAAGAAGGACTGAAGATGAGAGAGATGAAACCTGGAGAGACTGATCAGAGCAACCTGGACGAGGCCAGGGAAGGACATGAGTAGTCATCAGACGAATACTGGGCTAAGTGGAAAGGAAAAAAGGCCACCACAGCAGCACATACTTTTTCCTTGTTAATAATATCTCCCTTCCTCTTCTAAATCCTGATTTTTTTTTGTGTGTGAGCATGCACCCTTAGGAGTATATAAAACATGCCTTTTTATCCATTTGCAAACAGCTTTAATATATAACGTCTACAGAATGAAAAGTAATATTTGATTTTGCATAAATGTCACATTTCACGTCATTTCCTTGATTTTATTCTGGAACCGTTGCTGTTGTAGTTTTCTGTTTCTCCAGATTCACTTCAGCATGTTAACATATTTTAAAATCTTAATGTCATATTTTATGTTTTATTCTTTTTTATTGAACCAACATTTTATTTTTTATTGTATTTTGTATTCTTTCTTCACCTGCCCAGGGACTACAGATGTAAATTAGCTTTTTAGCTATAATCCAGCATGTTTACATCTGGTTTTATAGATGTTCATTAATGTGCACTGTCCCTAACAGATAAACTAATAAAGAATAAAACTTAAAACTGCATCTTCTAAGCAGACAAGACGCCAGATTACTCATTACAACTAAAAGTGACTTGCGACTTGACTTGAACTTGTAAAAAGGTACTTGTGAACATCTCTGGTTTATACTGTATACAAGCAGCATCAATATTTACAGCATCAATTCTTTGATTACATTTTTAACAGATCACATTAAATATATTCAGCGGTTAATCTAAATCATCTCAGTCACACTGAGGCAGTGAAGCTGCTTACCTGGGATCATGGCGCCCACAGACGTTGTGGTTCCCCAGCATCTCATTGAAGGCTTCCATATTAGCTGGAGGTTGCAAGAAGAATCCAAGTCATAAATATAGCGACTGGTACATACTGGTTTACCCTGATAGCCCCCCTGTATGATATTTACATATTTTTACAGTATAACGTAAAGAATATTACTAATACACAGTATTTATCACAGCACAAACAGTAAAGAGAACAGACAAGAGAACATATAAGGAGACATCAGTAAATTGGAATAAACTAACATTTAATCGAGTTACATTAAATCCCAGAAGATGTTAACCATTAATCTGCTTTTTGTTACCTTCATTTTCTATGATGCATTTGAGGATCTGCTCCACTGTGTCCTGGTTCTCTTCATCCTCCTCTGAAACACAACAAAACATACATTAACAGATTAAACCCACAGCTGAGGACCAAGAGCCTGAAATCCTTCAGGCACATATGAAGGCATCTCATCCTCGACCGACTCCGACCAGTTTAACAGAAAACACACATATCAGCCAGCGTGGCTGCTGGGACATTAGAGAACTGGATAGTCATGTCCATCAACACATCTTCCTGTCGCTGTTCTAAACACTTTAATATTTAAACCAAGTACAAGAAGAGGACCTGCAAACGTCCACTCGTGTGATTTTCTCAGTGTAATTTCAGAAGAGGCCGTCCGCTGCTGCACATCTGTTTCCGTGTGTGTGATGTTGTTACATGAGATGCAGTTTTATGCACCAGTGAGTGTTTGAGTAATGGATGACTTGTGTTTCTCCACCTTTTCAAACAGATGGTGCATGTCAGTAACTCCTGTAGTCGTTGACGAGATGGAGGCCGTCGTACAGCCTTCAGGGTGGAGCAAAACATGGGTAGCAGAACAACGCACTGGCTACCTCACAGCCCGCTAGCCAGTTTTTCTGTTCATACTAACACCGCCAATATTCTTGATGATCAGATTTCCCACCTTCTACAGAAACTTGCTTGATGTTCAGATCTGGTCTTGGTGGTCCTGATTGTTCTGTTGCCAATTTATCTCCGTTAGTCCAACGACTGAAGGGAAATTCTTTCAGAGACACGATGGAGTTGCTCTGACAATTTGCCATCTTTGACCTTGGATGCAGCTAGCTCCACCCACGCTGCTGGCCTGGTGGGATGATACGTATGACGAAAGCATAAAAGTGTAAGCCCTCCCGGAAACCCAAAGACACTGTGGTGCCAACTATTTAAAAAAAAAAACTTTTACATGACAGATAATGAGAGCAGTCAGACGGTTTTAAACCTAACTGAAATTGCTACAAAAGGGGTGGTACTCAAGTAGCACAGCCTCATGCTGATTGGTCAATGGCATACAGCCGCGAGGCCAAAGTATTTAGCAAGCGGATGTTTTGGGGTTTTGTTGAGATGAGACAGAAAACATGGAAAACCATTCCATATGCCCTTTAAGGTCTGGACATGCTCCTGCAGATGAACGTTGCTGTGTTTTAATGTGTTTTGTTGACACTTTCAGGCAGTAACCCGAAAGTGGAGCAACCTGAACTGAGAGCTGCAGCTGGTTGTGTTGGTGCTTTAGCTTTGCTCTGCGCTGTGAACACAGCATATAAAGATCTGCTTTGTCCTGGAGTGAAACTGAGCTGCATGATGATTGTCCAGTGATGCTATTACCTGTGTTTTCCACCTGGGCTACTTTCTTATTCATCATTTTTGGTGGTGCATCCTTTGTTATGAAATCAGTTGTTGTTGGCCCCTACCCAACGGAAGTTTCAACCAATCAGAATGCAAGCAGCTCCTAATCAGCTGGGATGTGTTGTTAAGTTTATAGAAGACTACATGTCCATCTGCAGATCAATAAGGTATGAAATACAAAAAGATACTAAAATATGGACGTTTGGAGCATGTGCAGCGTGCTTTAGTCAAGGAGTGATTTCATCCCAGCCATCTAATCTGGGCTTTAGTCAACTTTAAGTATGATTTCAGTTTAATTCGAAAGGACTGTGCCTCATTATTTGTTTAATATTTGTTAGTGCTGTTGAAACCATGGTTAGACATGTCAATAATTTATCAAGGCCGCCGTTGTTTACTTCCACCTTCTTATTCTGTGATCTGTAAATAACGCTGTTTCATTCCTTATGTCCACTTTGGCTGACATCTATATTATGTTAACATGCAGATGTACTGTTATTTTGCGCTCGGGTTCTTATCCACCGGCTGCATCACCTGGATGCCCCCCTCGTCATCTGGGTTCCCCCATCAACCATCAT